>JAJOZX010004571.1:242500-247500 GCA_023014485.1 Bathynomus jamesi | reverse complement strand
GAACTTATTAAGCTTTGCATCAAAGACTGTAAATTCACTTTCAATAACGAGTATTATCAACAAGTTTTTGGGATCGCCATGGGCAACCCCTTATCGCCCCTCCTCTCCAATATTTATATGGAGTTTTTCGAAATTACTTACATTCCGAGAATCCTGGGGGTTGGCATCCCTTGGTTGCGGTACGTCGACGATATTTGTGTATCTGGCCCATGAATCGTGACCTGGATAACTTCCTCCTTCAGTTAAATGATCAAGTCCCCTCCATTAAGTTTACTTTAGAAGTGGAACAAGACAATTCAATCCCATTTTTGGATGTGCGTGTACATAGGGAAAGCCCAGGTTTTAAGTTTAGTATCTATCGGAAAACAACAAACAATTTGTCCTACGTACACTTTTACTCGGGACATGACACCCCCACTAAGAAGGCCATTTTTTTATCAATGTTTCTCCGCGCCCTTAGGATCGCCAGTCCGGAATACATCGATGCCGAATTGGAAAAAATCAACGGTATTGGAAGTGATCTGTGTTATCCATCTGCGTTTATAGAATCTTGTCTCAACAAGGCAAAACGAACTTTCTATCGTGTCAATAATAACACTCGTACTTTGTCAAAAAATATTTTAGTACTTCCATTTTTCCCGGGCTTTTTAGGCATTGCTAATATACTTAAACTTTTGGATATTAATGTAGTATTTTCATATAACAATATTGTGAAAAATATCATAGTAAAAAATAGCCCTACCAATAATTCAGGCATTATCTATAAAATTGGTTGTAAACAATGTGATTCCTTTTACATAGGTCAGACGGGAAAGGATTTGCACACACGTATAAAACAGCATCAATATTCCGTTAGAACAGGACAGTTGTCCAGTGCTCTTTTTGTCCATTTGTCAGAGTTATCCCACTGTATTGATTGGAATAATGCTTCAGTTTTATTCCACTCTAGCAACATTGTTAATAGAAATATTCTTGAGTCTGCCATTATCCAACTTTCAAATAACTTCAACATAAGCAAAGGTCTTTTTCAACTCGATCCTGTTGTTTTGAATTCCTTCAAAACAGATTTAGATAAGAAGGGTAGAACACTAAATCTTTGGTAAACTTGTATGCTACTTTATTAACTTTTAATTTTAATTTTATTTTTATATACATCGAAACTTGACCATAAAAGGCAGAGTGTTAAAACCCGGGCAGATTTCCAGTATAAATTCGTATTTTTATAATTCATTTCATCTTGTGCTAAAAATCGATATTTTTCCTTACAAATCTGTATGCCTCTCTCATAATCCTTTAATAATTTTTATTTTTTATTTTTACTTCTCCGTTTATTGCATATATATATATACCGGTATATATATATATATAGGTATATATATATATATATATATATATATATATATATATATATATATATATATATATATATACACACACACACATATATATATTATATATATATGCATATATACACACACACACATATATATATATATATATATATATATATATATATATATATATATATATATATATATATACTGTATATATATATATATATATATACATATACATTAGGGTGGATCACTTTTCACTTTTTTAAAAAATTATAGCTGGTCAAAGTTTTTCCCATGATTTGGTTCAGTGGAAGTACACTGACACCATTTTTACCAAAATCGATCAATATTTAGGGGTCGCGCATCGACCTTGAAAATTTCAATTTTGGAAATTTGGCCAAATTGACAATTTTTTACTGAATAAAGATAAATCATCAAATGACCATATTTTCTGAATCCTCTCAGTGAAAGAAATCCTCTCAGATACTTACCAAGTTGATAGGACAAGTGGTTTAGAAGTTATACTCACCTTGAGATAGCATTAAAATTTAAAATACCGTATTTGTCCCCGTACCTCCATATGCTGTCTGCCATTGTCTGCTTTTTAGGATAAGATAAAACGAATAAGGAAAGATCAAATGTATTTTGTATTAAAACGGTTTACCGATATCACTAAAGGCACTTACTCCGGTGCCCCTAACTAGGTTCAAAAACTGTATGAATCGTGGTTAGAACACACGTCATCTTAAGGCGTGCGCCATGTACTCTCTCTGCTAACTCCCTTTCCCTCTGCGCTACGTCATCTTGGCAAGTGACGACTTCTTGAAGTCACCGAGTTCTTTCCGGCTCTTTTCCACGAGCTGAAGAAGACCCTGCAGCTGTGACTCGTCTTTTGTGACAGTGTTCGCGTAATCTTCTATCAGTTTTATCCCTCTCTCTGCCACGTCGTTGGTAACTTTCAGATGCGAGATGACATTCTTCAGATCACAGTAGTTCTTATCTTGATCCCACTTATTCACCGGCAGAGTGAGCCACGTAGACGCGCACACCTGCAGGCCTGTGAACACGAACCACGATGACTCATCGATCAGGTCCGGAAGGCGCGTCGTGTCATCAACCGAGACGTTGTCATACGTGAAGTCCTCGGGCACAGCGAGGCGGCACAGCTTCTTTGCCATCTCGTGCTTCACAGTGTCTTCCACTTTGTCACTGCAGAGGGCGAAAACGACGGTCTGAGGCCTCAGATACCACAAGTGCCGCCTGATCACTGCCAGTGAAGCCTCTGCAATCTCGCGATCCACAGCCCTGTACTGCAGAAGACGCTGGTACAACACAAGGTCATTCAGCGGGGCATCAGCTGCGACAGGAGCCGCCAGCCAGGCAGGTGCGTAGAGGAGTGCAGTAAATAGTACCACTCTCTGAAGTTTCTGTACCAGCTCGTCGTCGAACTCCAGCTGACCGCTGAACATCAGGAGCTTCGTGTAGTAGATGATCTGAAACGAATACGCACTGTGATGTATAAATACCGATACCACTCCATATAAGTTTGTTTAATGGTAAATTATTTATCTTATTTTTTTCTGGTAGGGACTTCAAATGGCTGTTTGCAGAAGGCAATACAATATTTAACTTCTAATTCAAAATACCAACCTTGGCCATCCACCTCGCATGATGGTAGGCTCCTGGGCGCATGAAGTGTGTGCCACGACGTGGCTGGGCCCCGAGTACCAGGAGTGTAATCTCCGCCACTTCTCGGTAGTCTTCTCTGACAAGACCAGAAGCGGTGCCGAGGAACTTGACTGCCTCATCTCGGAGCTCCATCAGCCACGTCACCTCCGCCAAATGCTCGATCTCCAGCTCGCGATAAGTCGAGAGGTCGAGCTTGTCCCACCTGAAAGGGAGTTATGAAAATATTGCTTGAAAACGACTGAAGTTTCCCTTTTCGACTGCTATTAACATCATTAGTAGAAGGACGCTGATATCTCAATTGCTCTGAAGGCAAAAAATCATTGGAGAAAACAAATGCGCCTTAGACTTGAAATTCACCTTCTCCTCAGATACTGGAACAAAGGTTCAGTTGGTGCTGTGGTTCTTCCAAACGCGGTGATGACCACTGCCCCCACGATGAGCTCCATAACGTGATGGCGACAGCCCAGCTGGAAGAGCGGTTTACCAAGCATGTTCTCCAGCCGGACCACCGCACCCTGCACCCTCCCCGTATTGGAGGAAGTTGTGTCGAAGCACAGTCCAATCACGTTGTTCTCGCATCCCCAGTCTTTGAGAGCACGAAAGGTCGCCTGGGCCTGGGACAGACCGGTGCCGTCAGCAACAGTCGGAACGGCCAGCAACTTTCCTTCTGTGCATTGGGGAGCTCCGGAGATGAGAATCGCCTGGCGGTGCTCCAATGATCCAAGAGAGTCCTGAAACGTATGTCATACATGCCAATCCATTATCGTCCACTGGAATATGTCAATCCACTGTCGTCACTGGAACATGTTAATTCACTGTCGTCCACGGTGAGGGCAAAACTGACCTTGATTACTTTACCGTCCCAGTGGACGACAGCATGCCTCGGAGATACGAAGGATTTCTGCACAGCTGTCGACACTTCACAACGATGTGCCACTCTTCCACGGCGAGACGTGTCCTTCGAGATACTGAATTTGTCCAGGTCTGCGGGCGGATCTGCCGAACGTAGGACTGCCGCCACGACACTTGCCACCTATGTGCGAAATTGAAAGGAAATTGACAAGGATGCGTATGGTTTTTATGTGACAAAATAATCACTAAATTTTCCGTCGTTACGTCTATTATATCTTTGTCAAGGAAAGATCATTACTGATATACACACCTGATTATTGGACATCCGGAAGCGATCAGCCACTTCAATAACAGCCGGTGCATTGAGGATGCGGTGAGGAAGGCTGATTGATACAGTTGATTCTCTCGGCTGTCGGTATGGTGGTTCTAGCTGTGATTCGGAGTTGCTCGATGATCTGCTTTCTATAGATTCATCGTCGCTCTCAGCTTCGGTTCCTAATTTCGTTTTTGAGGTGCCTGGCTCATCACGAGATTGTTGTCTTGAGAGTTGCCGTTTTCTCTTGACAACGAACACTTTATCATTCCCACTCATTGTTGCCTGGCGCAGGCCCCGTTGATCCTCATAAAATTTAATATCTTCTTCTTTGTTGTTGTCTGAGAGCAGTCGACTTTTCTGTATCTCTTCAATAGCATCGGGAGCTCCGATGTCCCAGAGCTTGTTCAGATTTTCTGAAAACTTCTCCCTGCCTTTTCCCGCGTCACTGTCTCTCATCTTGCTCTTCTGCAGCGAGCGCCACTCTTCCCACAGTAACTCCAGTTTTCTTTCGCAGTTACGCCTCGTGATCGTCTTTATACGTGCCATGTTCCAAAATGCCAGAACATTGGCCACCGTGTCTTTTACGGCGGCCTTCCTGTCAGTAGTTTCCTGCTTGGCATAGAAGAAGTACTGGAGAACTTGATGGGTGGTTGGCAATTTGGCACCACCGATCGAGGAAGATGGCTGACCAATTAAGAAGACGTCCGTGGCTGACCTTAGAGAAGGTGGTGCTGTTGTTGCTGCTTTCTCTTTTCCAGAATAAGTAACTTTCACAGTCTTCACACTCCTGGTTGTTAACAGTTTAT
>JAJOZX010004571.1:72500-237500 GCA_023014485.1 Bathynomus jamesi | reverse complement strand
AAACCTCAAACATATTTAAAAAAAAAAAAAGAGAAAAAGTTGTTAGGGTTTGGTGATAAAGTCGCCATGATTTTAAATAACTAAATAACTACGTTAATATAAATGACTGAATGGTCCTTTCTTATAACATTTATTTTTGCAATCATACAAAGTACTTCCCTAATCATTTTAAGTATGGAGACTAGAAATAATAAGGAAGAAGAGTTTTCAAGTCGTTTAGATCATTATATTTTGAATGACATGCCTAAAATTAGTTTTGGTACGTACAGAGTGGCCACAAAGTCTCTTTACAGTGAAATTACAGCATATCTAAGTTGCCCCCGTTTTTCATGCAAAGGGACTTTGTGGCTACCCTATACAAAATGGTTTTGATAACTTAATCCTTAATGACGTTTAATTTTGAAATGACGAGGCACTTTCGCGGGTCTTGCGCTTATAATATCGTAAATTGTTTCATTTAATAATTATTTTTTTATGATGTTTTATGATAGAAATAGTTTCTTCATGTCTTTGAATTTCTTCGTGACTGTCCTAAATCTAATGACATATTCAAATAAGTAAATATGGTCCGGAACTTATAATAGAGAACATTTGGTGCTACTGTAGTATGCGGTCTACCGTTAAGTTTCTACTGTAGTATGCGGTCTACCGTTCAAAATATTTAAAAGGAATTGAAAATGAATTGAAAGGAATTATAATTTAATTTACACAATTAAGGAATTATTAAAGAAGTTAAACATACTACTACCGCATACTTAACGGTAGACCGCATACTACAGTACGCCCTTGATGATTGGTTAGGTTAAGTCGTGATATTTTCGTTAGTTTTAACGAAAATATCACGACTTAACCTAACCAATCGTCAAGGGCGTACAATTAACCTAATAATAAAATAATAAGAAGATACGAAGCTATAATTAAAAGGTAGACCGCCGAATCGTAGGTAGACCGCATACTACAGTAGCACCGAACATTTAATTCGAAGCCACGCTCACTCTTTATTCTTAATTACAGACACGTAGCTAGACTTCTAAGTTTGGAGGAGAAAGAAAATTAGGATCACCTGAAGATCAGGGGCCCCATGTATTCTTGTTTTTTGCTTTACAGTACCAAATATAATAATAATAAATTAAACTGAATGCCCGGTTAGGTCAACTGTACGCCCTTGACGATTGGTTAGGTTAAGTCGTGATATTTTCGTTAGTTTTAACGAAGTTTTTATTTGGTAATTCAGGTGTTCCGAAAATTATCACTGAGAGGGTCAGTACTAGCTTTGTTTATGAATATTGGAAGTGTAATTTATAAATGTAATGAACTTCTAGTTCTGTATATTATAACTTATTAAACCTAGTTTTAAAATTATCTTATTTTCACAATTATTTCATTTTTAGTTCGATATCGGTAACTTTTCTGAGGGGGGTGGGGTGCAAGCTTGGGTTTTGGGGGTCAACTGTCCTCCCATGTCCCCCTTGGCTACACCACTAATTTAATTACCCTAATTATTATTAACTCTAGACAATCGTTGAGGCGATAGAAGAACCAGGTACCTTTCTCTAGTTATTTAGAGTAAAATATGTACGCAGAAATCGGAGAGTTTTGACCACACACCGAGATTTCCGGTAAGCCTATCTACTCCACTGCGACTCACACGATTGTGCATTAGTTCAAACCTCGAGATTAGCTATTATACATTTAACTTCCATTAGTTGGAAGCTGCTTAATTTTTATTTCAAAAGCTACGACGGCAGGGGACTGAGATTCCTGAAATGTATCTTGTATCAAATATACCATTTTAAGATACAATAAATTTGTATCAACGAGATAAAATAATTTTATAATTTTGTTCAAGATATAGATGCAAGATACAGTTTGCATCTAAGATCAAGTATCTAAGATATAGCATAATCGACACTGCCCATCTCTGATTGCAACATTTATTTCTGCAACCATAAAACTGGAGAATAATATCACAACCTAACAACAGTTTTGCTTCCCGGTAAAAACATACTATTTTATACTAATTATAGGGTGCTGATTTCGCAAATGAACTTCATTTTTGCACGTTAGGTCAGGTTTTGTCAGAATATGATGTTTTATACGGTACTGTTTTATACTAAAAGCTCCTCTGATAAGAACAGCGTATTATCACTACTTCGGCTGTCATATTGGTGACCAAGACAAAAGATGGGCCCCACATGTTTGCTGTAGTAACTGTGCAATGAATTTACGTGACTGGTTCAATGGTAGAAGGAAAGGTATGGGATTCGCAGTACCTATGGTTTGGCGTGAGCAAAAGAACCATGTTGACGATTGCTATTTCTGTCAGAGCAAAGTAGCTGGCCTTATATAAAAAACTAGGAATAACATTGACTATCCTGTGATAGCCTCTGCAATCAAACCTGTTCCTCATAGTGATGAGCTTCCGATTCCAACATCACCAGCATATAAGAATCTTCTGCCAACATCATCTGAAGAGGAAGCATTGTCAGAACAAGCAAATGAATCTTCTGATGCAGAGTTCTGTCCAGGATCTTCTTCTGAACCACATTTCATAACTCAGCATGACTCGAATGACTTGTTTAGAGACTTATATCTTTCAAAGGGCAAGGCTGAACTTTTAGCTTCGAGACTTAAGGAGTGGAACTTGGTTCAGGGTGATGTGCGCATTACTTCTTTTCGCAAGAGAAGCTCCGACATATCGTGCTACTTTCAAACTGTAAATCAGCTATGTTACTGCTCAGATTTGGAAAGTTTATCCTCGTATTTTAAAATAGAACATGTTCCAGACGAGTGGTGTCTGTTCATTGACTCTAGTGAGCGGAGTCTTAAAGCTGTTTTGTTACACAATGGGAACGTTCACCCAAGCATTCCAATTGGACACTCAGTTCATCTCAAGGAGTCATATGAGAACATGGTAATACTTCTGAATGCAATCAAGTATGATCAATATAAGTGGAAGATATGTGGAGACCTAAAAGTGGTAGGACTTCTCCGGGGAATGCAGGGTGGTTTTACCAAGTACATGTGCTTTCTGTGTTTATGGGACAGTAGAGCAACACAGCAGCATTATGTAAAGAAGGACTGGCCACCACGTGAAGCCTTTGTACCAGGACAACATATTATGAAGTATGAGCCATTAGTTGATCAAGAAAGGATTATTTTGCCCCCTCTGCATATCAAACTAGGGTTGATAAAGAACTTTGTCAAATCGCTTGACACAGAAGAAGCTGCATTCAAATATTTGCATTCAAAATTTCCTAGCGCTAGTGATGCGAAGATGAAAGAAGGTGTTTTCATTGGTCCCCAAATAAGAGTGCTTTTAAAGGATGAACAGTTTTTGAGCACTCTCAATGCAAAGGAACTAAGAGCCTGGAATTCTTTTAAGAATCTTTGTGACAACTTCTTAGGCTCAACAAAGTCCCCTCACTATGAAGCAATGGTCACCGAGCTGCTGAATGCATACCAACAACTTGGGGCTAGAATGTCTCTGAAGATCCATTTTTTGCACAGCCATCTGGACTTCTTTCCAGATAACCTTGGCTCAGTGTCAGATGAACACGGAGAGCGGTTTCATCAGGACATTATTGCAATGATGGAAAAAAACTACCAAGGACGATGGGACCCTTGCATGCTTGGTGACTTTTGCTGGATGCTAAAACGGGAAGGCTCTACTGGGTATAGACGCAAATCCAAGAAAACTCACTTCTAAGAAAGTGAACTATATGTAGCAGTTGATATGTAATAATGCATGTGTACGTATCCTTTTTTGTTGTTCTGTTCTGTTCATTCTTCTCTCTGTGATACTGAACTTTTAAGTTTTGAGTGTATTCTGCCTGTAAACGTCTAAATAAGGGTTACAGATATATAGATAACCTGACCCGTTAGAGAAAAACTAATGTGATTTTCAGATTCAGCACTCCAAAATTAGTTTAGATCACCCATTAAATTGGGAGAAGCAGAAATTTTTTTTTTTTTGTAGACCAGTGTATTTTGGTGTAGCGCTCACGGTTACTGTCAGATCAACGCTGCCTTTTACATAAAAGAAAAAAAAATTGTAAGGAGAACAGATAAGCCACACAACGCTTTCCAGGATTGCCAACAGAGTAGTTAGGTTTCAGGACAAGCGAGACGTCTGTCCGAATGGAGTCAATAAGCAAAATTATACGATTTATGCACAAAACACTATTATGGGTAAAGTAACAATTTATAACAGGTGTAGTTAATTATACGCGGGTCGGTACGAAAGTAATGCCTCTTATTGTATTTACGAACTGAAAAATAAAAGGCATTATTTTGGTACCGACTCTCGTAAATTTTAAAATCGAAAACTAAAATGTTTTTCGAAGTTATTGGTACACGGAATGAAGTGAAATAAGAAAATCTGAATAGGTGCGTCATGACAAATTGGAGAGATGTTCTTCAGACTACAAAAGGGCGCAACGAAGACGGAGAGAGAATTCAGCTCATTCATTCAGCTTGGTTCAGAGGGAGAATTATTATTATTGTCTATTGTTACCCGTGGGTTGAGAGGGCTGATTGCCCTCCGGATTCCGAGACCGTCAGATCCTGTACCGTAATTGTTATTATATAACTATTACCAAAATTAAAGTATAAATGGCTATTGGCCTTATTACGCAAATTGAAGGGAAGGAAAGAACCTAAAATATACAACTTTACTGACATTAGTAGGTAATTATTTTCAACTTAAATATTTAATTTACTTAGGACCTATCTTTTATAAGTAGTTACTAGATGTAAAATTTAAATTAACTTTGAAATAGAATAAGACTGTAATTTGGTCTTATCACTTATAATCAGAAAAGTTTTAATTTCTTATAAATTAAACTAAACGGATCACCTGAAGATCAGGGCCCCCCGCCTTCTTTAGTTAGCTTTATAAGGCTAACTAACGAAAATATCACGACCTAACCTAACCAATCGTCAAGGCGTTCAGTTGACCTAACGATTGGTTAGGTTAGGTCGTAATATTTTTGTTAATTAGCCTTATAAGGCTAACTAAAAAAGGCGGGGGGCCCTGATCTTTAGGTGATCCAACTAAATGAATTAAACATATAAACAGTGGTTTACCACAATAAATAAACGGGATAATCTCTAGGAGCGCTCCATTTTTCAATAACATACGTTCATAAAACATATATCATTTGAAAGATCACATTTTTCTGAGTCTAAAAATGTAGTAATCCAAAAGTATCAATAACAAATGCAAGATTATAGAAAAAATTACAAGTTACATTTATATAGTGAATATTTCCTATTTTGGCTATAATGTACTTTTTTCATAAAATATTTTTCCTGATTGAGCTATTTTTTCGCTATTCTGCGACTTAATTAGTTGGTTGAATTCTGTTCTGTCTATTTTTTTTTTCTAATTGGATTCAGTTTGGTCGTGTTTGTGATAGAATTATGACGTGCTGTTCGTGTGGTTTTTGACTTTGAGAACTTGATTCGTCATGTGCCCTAGATGAAGAGAAAGCATTGGATGTTTTTATCTTTTCAATATTAAACATACACTCATAAAACATATACCATTTGAAAGCTCACATTTTTCCGAGTCTAAAAATGTAGTAATCCAAAAGTATCAATAGCAAATAAAAAGTAACTAGGTTTAATTGTTTGATGCGTGACGTAATTAATTACATTATAAAGGTTGGCTAAGTTATAAATCTTCAGTCTGTGTTGTAAGATGGTATTTTTGGTAATTGTTACGCTAACCTAACCTAACATGAATATGTTATTACATTATCATTTGTATAATTTAGGTCTCGGGGGTACGGGGGCGGAGCCTCCGTAAAGATCACGAATCACAAATTGATCGGTATTGGGTTTTATATTTGAACGTAGTTACTTTTTATTTGCTATTGATACTTTTGGATTACTACCTTTTTAGACTCGGAAAAATGTGAGCTTTCAAATGGTATATGTTTTATGAGTGTATGTTTAATATTGAAAAATGGAGCGCTCCTAGAGATTTACCAATAAACGTATAAAAGGAAACAAAAGTTAGAATTATGAACATTTTAATCACTTTACATGTTATTCGATGATTCTATAGGGTGTTCGAAAAGTCCCGTCACCCCCTACAAAATCTACATATTGTAATACCAATTTTATCTTTGTGTGATTAATTGAATTTATATGTGATTCATTGACATTTTTTTTTCTTTTCCAGGTATTAGAGTTGTGTGAACAATGGCAGACCAGTCCACTTACACTCTGGAGGAAAGGATAATGCTGAGCACATGAGCTCATGAAAGGTCACATACTGGCAAAACAAAGCATGATGTCCAGAATGATTTGAACACAAGATTCAATAAGGCTGCACCACCAAACAAGACGGTATTACGCTGGGAGAAAAAGCTGTTTGAAACTGGCTCCATCAAGGACAGACCACGGTCGGGAAAACCAACAACGCGAGCAGAACAATGTGAAGGTGTGATTGCATCGGTGGCTCGTTCACCGATAAAATCACTTCGGAAACGATCACAAGAACTTGTAGTCCCCATGTCCACAATGAGAGATCACATGACAAAAGATCTCGGCATGAAACCATACCGCCCTTCATTTGTTGATGAATTAAGCGATACGATACGATGGTGCACACACAGATATTCTTGATTAGTAACTGTAATTAGTAACTGTATTTACCGTAAAGTAATTGTTGCTAGTGACTTGTTTCTTAAATTACACCTACCACATATAAATACAATTAATCACACAAAAATAAAATTAGTATTACAATATGTACATTTTGTAGGGGGGTGGCGGGACTTTTCGAACACCCTGTACACTCACTCACTCTTGTTTGCTGTTTTAATCTCGTCTTCAGGTTCTTCTCTGCGAATTATTGTTGCGCGACTTCTGAGACACCCTGTATTTCATAACATTATTCAGTTTTAATTATTATGTGACAATAAGATTATAAACATAATTGTGTTCGATTTCATCTGTGACTTATTGATTTGGTTATACAGTGTTTGTTTAGGCTTAACCTGCTGTGGTACTCGGTGAGACCTGGTATGGTGAATTTCATTTGATTGTGAAAGTGAAAATGGCAATCACTACTTAGTTTTGAGCCTATAACTTCATTCTTAATACTTACTACTTAAACCCTAATGGTTAACTGGAACATTACGCCCATACCACCACTGTTTTTCGTTTCGGCTACACAACCACCATAATTTATTTCTTCACCTTCGTCGCCACATTCATCTTGGTCACCATTTACCCGAAATACAAATCCCTTCACTATTTATGTAAGAAGTTATTTCTGGGAACGCATTTTTGGATCACCCTGCCCTCTTGAAAAAATTACCCTAAATATTTTTAATTAAAATAAAATGTTTTGGTTAATTTTGGGCAAAGACACTTGGGTATATAACTTTAAATTCATCTTTTGTCAGAACGTTACGTGAAATGATCTCATAAAACTCTGGGATCACCTGAAGATCAGGGCCCCCATGTATTCTTGTTTTTGCTTTACAGTACTAAATATAATAATAAATTAAATTGAATGCCCGGTTACATCAACTGTATGGCCTTGACGATTGGTTAGGTTAAGTCGTGATATTTTCGTTAGTTTTAACAAGATATCATTTGGTAATTGAGGCTGGGGGCATTGATCTTCAGGTGATCCAAACAATGATTAAATTAGTTTTAACTTGACGAATTCGTGTTCCAGGAATATAGGCCGCGTCCTAGCTCAGTAGGTAACAACGCTTCCCTATAAGCGAAGTGAAGACATAGATGTCGGGGGTTTGATTCCCGATGGTGTTAATGATAATAAGAGAGGAGGAGGAGTTAGCACAATGGACCGCATTCGTCTCTCCTGAGGGCTGTGCCAGTTTCGGGCCCTCTTCACTCAATATTAAATGTACAGTTTCGCGAAGAAAAATCGTCTATAAACTGAAAACCTCAAGAAAGCATAAAAAATTACTAAATGAGCTTTGTTTAAGTTTTATAACTTACTAGCTGGGGTACCCGGTATTTCCCGGAAATTTAAGGAAAAAACACCACGTTAGAATATCACAGAAAACTGAATTGAATGCCCGGTTAATAACTCAGATAATTGAATGCCCGGTTAGGTTAACTGAATGCCCTATTAGGTCAACTGAATGCCCGGCTAGGTCATCTGAATGCCAGGTTAGGTCAACTGTACGCCCTTGACGATTGGTTAGGTTAAGTCGTGATATTTTCGTTAGTTGTAACGAAAATATAACGACTTAACCTAACCATTTGTCAAGGGCGTACAGTTGACCTAACCGGGCATTCAATTAACCGGATATTGAATCATTTTCCCGTAGGTTTCGATTCAGTTTAAACAACTTTCACCTAATAACAAAGGCCTACAATGGTTTTGGGGTCTGGCTAATATATATGTCCTGTAGTAATTAATGTATGCTGAGTTAAAAAATGATATCTATTTTTCTCCATCACCCACAGATTTTTTGCAAAACGTCAAACTGTTTTTTTCCGTTCGGAAAGAAATACACAAAAATGATATCGCATTGTTCATCATGACAAAGTTGGAAGCCGGTGGTTACCGATATTTCTAGTATAATCTGTCACATTTGTATTGTATTGTATGAATAGTCCTCTATTTTCTTCACTTTAATTGAGTTTTGTCCACTTTTTATCAAAATGTACACAAGTTCTTATTTGGATATATGAAATACATTGTACAAAGTAAGGAAAAACGTGTTTTCCTTTTGCTTTCTTCCCTTACGTAATACAAGAAAATGGATATCACTTTTGAAATCAGTGTAGCAAACTTAGGGAAGATCACATATTAGAACATATACCCCATTCTACAAGTTTCAATTTGCAGGCCCGTGTAATTTTTTCTCTCGAGGAACCGTTTCCTTGTTTTAGGGTGGACAGACAGACAGTCAGTTTTATATAATATATATATATATATATATATATATAAATTAGGGTGCTCCAAAAAAAACCATGATTTTGAATATTTGCTCCCCAGTTATTTTCTCATTGCTATCATGCTTCTGAATACTTTTGGGAATTTTTAGCTCGATCCTAACATATTAAGCCTTGCCACCAGCCTCATGTAAAATTCAGGTTTTGTGATTTTCGAATTATGCAATTAGGTCTGACTTGTAGGTATTATTACTTAAGATTAAGTTACATAAACCTCATAAAAATAAATTAGGGTTAATTAGAATTGATTTAAAAATACAAAGCATTGATATAGTATAAGTATATATGCAAAAAAAAAAACCCCAAAGACGAGCTTAAAATTTGGTATTTCTTCTTATTTCTAGGGAAATTAGATGAAGATTGGCCTTTACCGAGGTTTATGCCCCCTCACTCCTGCGTAATTGTTTATAACTGTAGCCATCAGGTTTATTTTTGTTTTAGCAGGAGTGGGCCTCTTCCTTTTGGCAGTTATAAACAGTCCGTTTTGATCTTATTTTGATTTTACAGAAGATGATTTATTGTCCCTTTCTTGAAATCAGGAATTAGTTTCCTGTGGCGCTCTACAACCTGAAGCATGTACTGTCTTTGGGGCTCGTCCTTGGTAATGTTATTTGAGTAATCTTGAATGAGCTTCACAGCTCTTTCTGCAAGATCATTTACTACTTTGACACTTCTAACATATTCAAATGCTTTTTTATATTCAGAATCTACGTTCCACTCACTTGGGTCCTTTGTCATCCATTCCATATCTATTCCCAGAGTTTGTAAAAGAAACATAGAGTTTACTCCAATCAGCGAAATTAATTTCGTCGAAGAGTTTAATTTAGGGAAAGTGGGAACTCCCATTTTAAAACTGTTTACTTTTTTCATCTTCATAATTTTTTTAGCTATTTGGCGCTTTTCAGAGATCTCAATTTTATTTGAAAACAGTGAAAATGAAGCTAACTCTTCTGTCATATATCAAAAATGTCTTTCAAAGGTTTTTATAACTGCTGAGGCCACATCTGAATCAATTTTACAATAAGAATTTAAATCGTGCCACAATTTTAGGTAATTTACTGTATTGCAGCATCAGCTGCATTGGTAGCTGATAACCAGGGTTGTATATAAAAAAGCGATGTGAATGTGCAAAAGCGTTCAAGATTTTTTATTTTTTTGGAATCGTACCCAAGTTGACCATTGAAAGCAAACATTTTAGCCGCATACAAAATGTACGCCATCCACCTTGCATGGTGATATGCTCCTGGCTTTAACCAATGCACACCACGAGGCGGAGTCCCTCCCAAGAGAATAAGCATAAGTTCCGCACACTCTTTGTAATCTTCTCTTGGTAATGACGTTTTGTCAGAACTTTGGGTCAACGTTTCTTGAAGAAATTTTTAACATCTTCACAACGAGATTTTAAGGATCGATCTTTAAATTCAAGAATTTTGAAATTTTCTTTGTTGATGGTATTCCAAAATTTCTAAAAATTTTTAAAATCTAAATTATTTGGACTACTTGTATCACCGAAAAGTTTTGACCAAACTGCTTGCAAGATTCTTTCCAGTATGTGGTGTCTACAAGCAAAAAAGAAAATTTTTTTTTTTAATAATTCTTCTAATTTTACACAGGCTCCATTTTTCCAGCCGGAGTTGGACGCCGTAGTGTCAAAAACAAGACCATATATATTGGATTCGACTTTCCATTCAGCCACTAGAGAATGAGTAGCATTCGCTTGTGTATTACCAGTGCCATCGACGATTTTTGGAACGCCAAGGAGCTTTCTCTCTTCATATCGTGGGGCACCAGATATCAGCACTCCTAATCTTTCATCATTTTCATGCAAAATTTTTCCATCCCAATGAAGATTACAAAATTTTGGGCATACAAAATTACTTTTGATTTCTTCGCCTTTTTCTTGCCGCACTATTTTACTTGCTGTCCTCGTACTTGTTTTAGACAACGTGATATTCTCCAAATCAACTCCCTCCTCTGTTGCGATGGCAGCCATAAATGCAGTTCTTTGGCCAGAAGATAAACTTAAACGATCAGCCATTTCAGATATTTTTATACTTTTGAATGGGTTTCGTGGAAGTTCTAGTGTGATAGTTTTCGAACGCTTTCTTTTTGATTTTTTATCAGAATTAGAAATCACATTTTCATCATTATCACTATCATCTAGTTCTAAATAATCTTCATCAACAATGTTTATCTCATCGTTAAGTTCGCTAGTTGAAGCCTCTCTTCTTCGCATGTCAGTGTCCATTCTGTAAGTGAAATTCTCTTCCCTATTCCTTTTAGCTTGAACCTTTTTTGAATACTTTTTATCTTCGGATCCCAAAAGAACTTTTCTACCCTCTTTCATTGCATTTATGAAATCAATATCCTCTTTTTTCTGTTCTGTCGTCCTCAACCGATCAGTTTGAACTCTGCGTTCAGCATCTTTATGGGCAATAAAAAAATAGGAGTCAAGGTCTCTAACAAAATTTTCTTCCTTTACCTTGTTGGAATTGGAACCTTTCTTTTTTTGGAGTGTCCTATAATTCTCGTAAAGGTCTAAAATCTTTTTCTTGACTTTATCTTTACGTTGTGTTTCGATTCCTGATTTCATCCACTGCTTTTCTGTATCTTCTAATACTTTTTCAGCAATTGTACCATTAAAATTTCTAAATTTCTCTTTCTTCATTGGTCCATCTTTTAGGTATAAAAAATAGCGTAAAATGTCCCCCTTCGTTGGGATTCGAACATCAGAGAGTTTTTCGATAGGCTTTTCTATTAGCCATATTATATCATCTTTTCTTAAGGAAATATTTGAGTTATCCTTTGATTTTTTATTTGGATCATCTTCATTATTATTACCGTTTCCGTCTGTCATTGAAAAGTAATTAATTATTTATTGCTCTTCTTGACAAAAAAATAAGTATTAAATTTTATAATAATTATTTAAGTTTATATAAACTCAAGTAAAACTACGATTTATTTAATAGATACGCTATTTATGATAGGTAAATCTAAAAAAAAATACAAAAAAATGTAAGTATTAAGTATAATAAATTAATTCAATAAAGCATATTTTTCAGCTGCCTGGTGGCAAGGCTTAGTATGTTTCAATGTAGCTAATATTTTTTTCTGGCATTAATATGATATAAAAGAATGAGAAGAAGCCCGGGGAGCAAAGTTTTATGAGCTTTTTTCAACATCTTTTAATTTTCGGAGCACCCTAATATATATATTATAGTGGCCCTTAGTATATATAGAGAAAAATGAAAGTTGGATATTTGTTTCTCTAAACCCCCTCCCCCAATTTGTACAGTTCCTAGTAAAACCCACGTGTGCAAAGTATTTTTGAAATCCAAGAATATTTAGAGGTCGCCCTCGTCCGTTGAAGTTTACTCAGGCAGCCAGGTCCCACTTCTTCAACAAGAAGTATTAGCCGCTCGGTGGCGGGGGTCTCGTGGAAGCCTACTCCACTCATTGTCGCCTGGTTCGAGGTGCAAATGTCGTCTTCTTGCAGTCCGGGAACTGCCGCCTGTGATCAGCGACAACTTGGAGGAGGAATTGCAACTGCTCCTCTCCACGAGTCAACTTCTTGTTGAACTCTTAGATGAGAGCTACTCCTCTCTCCGTTCGGTCGTTGACCACGGCGACGCTTTCAACGACCCGCAGAGCTTTCTTGAAGGAGTCCTCCGCCGGCCAACTCTCCGGATCTTTGTGAAGGAATTTATCAAGAAGCTGGAGGCGAGTGAAGAGGGCCTTGGTGTTCCTCATCACAAATTGCTCAAGGCCCTTCTTCTCATCGACGAAGGCACTCAAGGCGACTCTCGGACGCTTCGGCGGATGGTCAACAGCATTTTCGTCCACGGCTTCGACCATGAGTTTCTTCTTGGCTAAAAGTACTCTGTCGTCAAAGAAGGCCATCCCCACGAGCTCCTCTGACAGGTACCAGAGGTGGTGGGAAAGCTTCTTGCTGGTGGCGGTGGAAATCCCTCGATGTGGGTAGCGCATCAGCTCCTTCATGAGATGGAAGTCATTCCAGGGTGCTCCCACCGCCTGAGGAGCCGTGTTCCATGCTCTCATGTAGATCACCACGGCAAAAACCGCGAGATCACGCACTCCTCTCTCCTCCGATGGTGTCATCCGGAACTGCTCCCGGAAGAGCCACATTTTGATCGCGTATAACACCTTCGCCATCCATCGAGCGCGATGCATTGCTCCGGGAGCTGTGAACTTGATTCCACGCTCTGGTGTGCCTCCAAGGAAGATTGTACTGAGCTCGAGGAACTCCTGGTAATCGTCGCGAACATGAACAGTTTGTCTTCTTGAGAAATCGAGCAGTTCGTCCCGCGAAGATGCTACTGAGCTCTCCACAGAAGGATCAGTTGAAGCTGGCTCGAACTTGTCTTGCTCAATGAACTGCCAGTGACCCATGAACCTTTTGTACAGAAGTATCTCAGGTCCCCGATGGTTGTCTCGAAAGCGGCTCCAATCACAAGTTCCAACACATGGTGCCGACAGACAAAGAACAGAAGATCTCTGCCAAGTTTCTCCTCGATGAGAGCACAGGCGCCAGATCGATGACCTGTGTTCGAAGCTGTGGTGTCGAAGCTTAACGCCTGAACCCCGTCGTCGATCTTCCAGTCTTCGAGACACTTTACGACGGCCGCTGCTTGCGCCTCTCCAGTTCGAGATGGAAGCTTTGGAACACCCAAAAGTTGCTCAACTCCGAGGCCAGACACGAGGACAGGCAAGCGGTCAACATGTTCTCGGGATGTCAGATCCTCCATGAGCTTACCATCCCAATGAACGGTAAGGGGGACGTCGGTGGAGAACTCCTCCTCCAAACCTTTCGACTGGGCCGAACGATGGCGAGCGCTTTCTCTGTGGATAGAGTTCCGAGTGATGTTCAAGTCGATGACATCATGGCCAAGACTTTCAGCGGCCTCGGTAAGAAGGTAGGTCGCATTTCTGGAGGAGATCTGCGTCCGGTCGAGGGCAGCAGTCAGTTGAGGTGTCATGATATTCTTCCTAGCTCTTTTTGGAGCAGACGCAGCGGCAGCACCCCAACTGCACCTTCCTTCTCTCGGTCATCATCCGTCTCTGCCGCACTTGACGATGAAGATGATGCCAGCGCCGCTCGGCTGGTTGAACCTTCCTGCTCCTCCTGTGCCCTCTTCTGTTGCCTGGCCTCCTGCTCTGACCTCTTCCGGGATTCCTCGTCCTTCCGGGCCTGTACCATATCCACAGAGCCGATGCAGCCTAGCCTCCTCTTCTGTTGCTGGGCCAGAAGGAAAGCCCGGTCCTCTGGATTCTTCATCAGGACCAGTGCATCCGCATGAGCGATGTCAAAGAGATCTTCCAAGCGCTCTTGAAACTCCTGTTCCTTCTGCTTGTGGAATGCACTGGTCCTGGTCTGATGTTTTTTCAGAGCTTTCCACTCCTCGAAGACCACCTGCAGCTTCTTGATGCAATGCTGGTTAGCTCGCGTTGGGACGCTGGCTTTATCCCATAACGCCTTGATGGCCTCTACTGTTTCGCGACTGGCGTCCCAGGTTGTCTTTTTATTCTCCAAATGGAGGAACAGGAATTGCCCAAAAGCTTGCCGATATGATGGCAATTTCAAACTTTCATTTTTAAGGGCCACCCTAATATACAGGGTGTACATAAAGTCAGGATCTATTTTTGTGAAATAATTATTTTTTTCTATTTTTCTTTTCAGAAGCCCTTAGAATGAATACAGAAGAGCGTGTGGCAATAGTAATTTGGCGAATCGAGGGAAAGAAATACAATGACATCAGAGAGAAGTTTAGAAGGAGATTTCATAAGCCGGGGCCAATAGACAAGACAATACGAAAATTGGTGAACAAATTTAAACGAACGGGATCTGTAAATGATGAAGCAAGATCAGGACGACCGTGTATGTCAGATCTTACCGTGAATGCAGTACGCGGAATTATCACTGAGGAGCCACGTACGTCCGTTCGTGCTGCATCACACAGACTCGGCCTCCCGACGTCATCTGTGCACAAAATTCTGAAAGTTAATTTGCAGAAGAAAAGCTATCATTTGCAGGTTTTACATGATTTACATGAGGAAGATTTCCCTCGACGAAGTGCTGTGTGTGCTGATCTCGTAGAACACAATCTGGAGTGATAATTTAATGGACAACATTCTCTTTAGTGATGAAGCCACTTTCCATACGTGTGCAAAAGTAAATCGCCATAACTGTCGAATTTGGGCAGATGAAAGACCGAATGATTTCGTCCAAAATTGGGAAAGAGACTCACCTAACGTTAATGTCTGGATGGGTTTAACAAAATCTAAGGTTTATGGTCCTTTTTTCTTTGCTGAAGCTACAGTTACGGGGCTTATTTATCTGGACATGTTGCAGCAATTCCTTGAACCTCAGCTGATTGGGGATAGGATTGTTAGTACCGTCGTCTATCAACATGATGGTGCTCCTTGTCACTATGCCAAAATTGTTCAGGATTATCTAAATGGACGTTTTCCAAATCGCTGGATCGGACGCGAAAGCAACAGACCTTGGCCAGCGAGATCACCAGATTTAATCCCTTTAGATTTCTTTGCATGGGGCTTTATCAAATCGCACGTCTATCAGACGAAGATTACGAGTCTTGAAAACTTACGTACACGTATACGAACTGCTGCAGATAACATAACCCCGAAAATGCTCCAGAATGTGTTTAGAAATGCTGCGGAACGATTTGAGCTGTGCAGGGATACTGATGGGCGTCACGTCGAATCCTACTCTTAATTATTTAATAAATGTTACCACTTTATCATTTTATGATTGAATTCCATATAATTTCCAAGTGCTTCACAAAAATAGATCCTGACTTTATGTACACCCTGTATATAAAACTTTATGTGATAGTGTCTCCTATGTTACGCGCAGGGTCACGTATTGTAAGCCTGCCAAATTTGGGCGGATCCGTCCAGCAGGGTGCTGAGAAAGTTCGGGACAGACAGACAGAAGGACATCATCCATTTCGCTCTTATTTATATACTTAGATATATACTTACGAAAAAGGAAAACAGTTAGGCATCATTTAATATGCAGCAACAGCTAACTTAGCCCTCTGCGAATTCACTGTTTTACGTTAACAATCAAACGCAAAAACTACGCTTTAGTTTAGTTAAAAGGAAACCTTAAACTTTCATTAAAGATAATAAATAAAAATCTGCATGGCCAAACTGTCTGGCTAGGTAGGATTTGCTTAAAAAATGCTTGTTGTCGATGTCATTTCTAGAAATTAAATATTTTTATTACTCTTTTCCCAACAAAGTAAATGACTTTGTAAGTAAAATTTATTTGACAACATTATCAGCCGTTGCGGGGTGTGATTAATAGTAATTTTTGTTTTCATCAAAGATAATTAAGAATATTCAGTAACACGCATTTAGGCATTTTTTTTTCTTTGAACTCATGCTATTATTAGTCTCTTCTTCATCTACAATATATTACATATACTGTATAATGTGTATATGTGTTATAAAATAATTGTGATGAAAGCCCTCGTGTTACGATATCATCATTTCCTCTGAATTACCCCTTGTTCCCCCGCAATAACCCCAAATGATTAAGTATGAAGAACGGAGAAGGCGGAAGGCGAGTCGGAGTGTCTTGAGAGAAAGTTTGGGGAAGGCAGATTGGGACGGAGCTCCTGGGCTTTATCCCTTGGGACCTGCACAAGGACTCCAAGTTCTTGACTCACCCTACGAAGGTCTCGAGATTCTTGGCTCCAAAGTGGAGGGGTCTCCGAAGCTTGGCTCGTAAGAGGGTTTTGTATTTGGTTAAGTCTTCAAGGTCGGGAGTGTCTCTGAAGTCTTTTAGTTTATTTAATGTTTATTCTCGGGGCAGAGCTAGGTTAGGTCAAAGATAGGGGCAGATTAGGTTATGATCAGTATATTTGGCATACTTGATTATTTATGTATATAAGTGATTTTGAATTTATTAGACACCCTAAAGCTTGCTTTATTAGCATCAAAAATTCAGTTTACCTGTAATGACCTCCAATCTTTGAAATGCAGTGTCTAGTTATCTCCAAAACCCTGGACCTTGATTTTGGCTCTCTTCTTCTTCTGTACGGGGGGGGGGGACAGGCGCTGTTGCTGGCATTCGCCCTTGGCCCCTCCTCCCAGCATAAAAAAAATAAATAAACGTGAAGCGCAACACTAGTTTCAGTGCTAACGTAAGATCACACTGAGAGTACATTTAAATGACTTATTAATTGAAGAAAATATCTCCCCTCTCAGGGGCGTAGGTAAACTTTTTTCGACTGTACGTACAATGTAACATACAGGGTGTTTCAGGTCAACCCTAGAAATATGGAAAAGAAACACTTCATATTAGTTACGGAATTACTATGACAAACGTCAAATACCAAATACAAACTTCAAATTCCGCCAATTTGCAGTTTGTATTTGGTATTTGAAGTTTGTCATAGCAATTCCGTAACTAATATGAAGTGTTTCTTTTCCATATTTCTAGGGTCGACCTGAAACACACTGTATATTGAGCGCCGAAGTCGCAAGCCTCTAGAACAGGGGTGTCGAACCTTTTTACAGTCGCGTGCCAAAAAAAACGTGTAAACCATGAAAAAAAATTCGCGTGCCCACCAAAGTTTATATATATTACATCAAATTATAAACATTAAGTCTGTTATTTTATATTCATTATTGCAACGTTATTGCATTTTGCTTAGGCGTGCTAGGCAAATTTAATCGCGTGCCAAAATGGGCACGCGTGCCATAGGTTCGCCACCACTGCTCTAGAAGAATCTGAGGGTATGCTCCTCAGAAAATTTGGCTGTTTAGGTGCTTGTTGATGCTATTTCCAGCATTTTCCATGAGATATTTCTAAACAAAATAGTGAAACACCAAGTATTTTAAGCATTTTGTTTATTGGCCAGTACGCATTTTCAACCACAAACACAATCTTGGTCACTACCAAATTAAAGTTCTACCTTCTTTATCTCTACTCAATTTGCTAAAACCAAAAACGTACATAATAATAAGGCCTTTATTATTGACCAGAATGGTCGTGTTTGCCTACAAGAATAGATACAGCTATAAAGTAGCAGTTTCAGTCATTTACAAACACAAGGCTAGACGTCTGCCGCTAGCTTTTGAAGACTTTGAAATCACTTTATCAATATCAACGTCCTTGTGTTTGTGAATGTGTAGTACAAAAACAACTGACCCCGAACACGCCTCCAGGCCCTCCATATACCACCGAATCCAACCGTCGAATGGCAAATGGCTATGTGATTTACCCTCGAAGGGGCGAATCCGGGTGGATTCATTTAAGTCATAGCAAAGGGATTGCTATAACACTGTTTGGTCATTGTCCCTTTGTGATAGCCTTGCCTGAGTCACTCGAGTAACGCAGCTCAGTGAAACAAAATATAACATATATCTCTGATGACGTTTTTGATGTTTTATTAAGTACAACTGAGGAAAACGCAGTCAAGAGAGAAAAGATGCAACAAATATTCAGTCAAGTCCTCAACCAAAATGTGTTCTACAAAACCGTGACTCAGATAAGCCAAGCACATCTGCTCTGAATGAGATGACTGATGATGACAGTGAGGAAAATTTTGATTTTACAGATGAAGAGGACTCACATTCAAATATTTCGTATAGGGGGTCATTCCATATGAAATCAATAAAAATTAGGGCATATTTTACATGACCCTCTCTGATTTCTATGAAATATGGCATGCACTTTGGTATGTACAAGAAACACTCACCTGTATGCCCTTTACTTCTCGAGATAGGGATCACCAAAATTTGACTGACCTTCGAAGTTGGCTGTTTTCAAAATTTCATAACCCAACTCGAGTCCCATTTGCCCTATAATAATGATTTTAGTGTCATTTTGATTTTAATGGCATTATCTTTCTTATTCTAAGAAATGTTTTGTAAAATGGAAAACAAAAAATGACTTTATCTAGCTAAAAGTGCACCACCTCCGAATTTTTTCATTTCTTGATAATACCCAAATACTCAACAATACTCTCAATGAATCAAAATCATGTGGTGGCCAAGAGTTTCGGAGCCATATTCATTTTTGTGACACTATATTAGCAAAAAATATAAGTGTTGAGTGACTTTTAAAGTTGATAATTTCATAACTCGAGTTCTATTTATCCTAAAATAATTGTTTAAGTATCATTTTGAAGCCAATACGCAGGGATGTCTTTCTTTTGCTATGAAATGTTTTGTCAACTCTGATTTAGATTTTGAAATAACCTTTTATATATTACAAGTAACGTAGGTTAGAATTCGATAAACATACCACAGAATTAATTTAAATTGTCTGTTAGAAATTTGGGAGTAATAAAAGTTACTAAAACAGCAGCAAATACAACAGGTCTAGCAGATTTCCTTGCCACACGTGACTGCTTTGGCCCATTTTTTTCAGTGGCGTGTCACCAGTAGCCCTAATTTCCATTAAAGGGTCCTGTTCACGATCTTTTTGTCCATTCGTTCGGTTCTCTTGTTGCTTTGCTTGATTCTTGTTTGAGATTGTCACCCTCCTCACCTGTTAGTCGTCTGTCACACAATTTTTTCTTAACTGACTTTCCTAACCTGCTCACTTTTTGTGTGGCATAATTTCTTTGGCCCAGTTTTATTTTCATGAATGGAGACTGGCTCATCAGTTCCATAGGTCAGTTGATAGTAGACAGCTCATATTCCAACTGTAATACATCATCACAATCCGAGTTTAAAATTTCAGGTTGCTGGAGGCTTGGAGCACAGATGGTTCTTGGTGCTCACTAATACTACTGCTGCTAGATGAAATACTTTCAGTGTCTAAGAGTGGCTTATATGCTGGGAGGGCATTCAAACATAGATAGCATAGTTTTTGACCAGCAACACGTTTTAAAGTTGGGTGCTGCTGAATTTGCTTTGCAGTCACAACTCGTCGTTTTGTTCGCCTTTGTCCAGGATTTTTTTTGAAGGGGTCACAAGAAGACAAATTTTTTGGTCTTGAAAAAAGCTTTAGTTCCCATACTCTCTTCTCCCTTGATGCTCTCCAAATAGATAATTAACACAATTTTTACTAACTAATGAAAAATTCGTTTTGGTACTTTTCCGTTATCTGCCCCCTAATAAAAAAATGTACCAGTTAGGTCAACTGTACGCCCTTGACAAGTGGTTAGGTTAAGCTGTGATATTTTCGTTAAAACTAACGAAAATATCACGACTTAACCTAACCAATCGTCAAGGGCGTACAGTTGACCTAACCGGTCAATTTGTTTATTAGGGGGCAGATAACGGAACAGTATCTTCGTTTTAACCAGCCGATCTGGAAATAGAAAAGAGAAACAAGTTAGTAGCATATTTATGCAAACAAAATTATTATACATTAAATTATTTAAGTATTATCAACTTTGAAGGTCACTCAACATTTGCATATTTTTTGCTAATATCGTGCCAGAATAATTAATATAGCTCCAACTCTTAACCGGGAAATAATTTTGATTCACCGAAAGTACTGCTGAGTATTTGGACTACATTTAACAATAAACGAAAAACAGTGGATGTGGCACATTTTTATCTAGGTCAAGTTAAAGGTCATGAAATGAGGTCACTCTTTTGTTTTTCATTTGACAAAACATTTCATAGCAAAAGAAAGATATCCCTGCGTATTGGCTTCAAAATGATACTTAAACAATTATTTTAGGATAAATAGAACTCGAGTTATGAAATTATCAACTTTAAAGGTCACTCAACATTTACATTTTTTGCTAATATAGTATCACAAAAATTAATATAACTCCGAAACTCTTAGCCACCACATGATTTTTATTCATTGAGAGTATTGTTGAGTAATTGGATATTATCAAGAAATGAAAAAATTCGGAGGTGGTGCACTTTTAGCTAGATCAGGTCAAAGGTCACGAAATAAAGTCATTTTTTGTTTTCCATTTTACAAAACATTTCTTAGAATAAGAAAGATAGCCCTGCGAGTTATGGAATTTTGAAAACAGCCAACTTTGAAGGGCAGGTCAAATTTTGGTGATCTCTATCTCGAAAAGTAAAAAGCATACAGTAAGGTGAGTGAGGTGAGTGTTTCTTGTACATGCCAAAATGCGTGCCAAATTTCATCAAAATCGGGGAGGGTCACATTTTTGGATGATTGTTTTCATTTGGAATAGTTCAGATGAAGGGAAAGGGGCTCGCTCATTAATACAAAGGGAATACAAAGGACACCAAACAGCGACAGACCGGCTGATCCCTACGAGGCTGTCGGTTTAAGAAGGAAGGTTAAAAGATGTAGAAAATTTAAAGACGAGCGAAAGTTTTAAAGCAAAGCGAAGAAGAGAGGTTGAAAGGAAGGAAAGCAATTTAAAGAAAAAATGAAAATTTTAAAGTAAAGAGGAGGGAATCAGAAAGAAAATCCAATAATACTTTTATACGCTAACAAATGCTTCTATCTGGGGGTTTAAGGCAAAATAAGCATCTCCTCTCTTTTTAAAGAACTCGACCGATTACTTTGAACTACTCTGGTTGGCAAGCCATTCCACAAATTAACTACACGATTGAAGAAAAAATGTTTAGCTTCATTTGCATTAAAATATTTACCAACTAATTTGAAACCATTACCGTGAGTTCTATCTGCATTTCTGAAGGTGAAATATTTTACGGAGTCGACATTACCATAATCTTTAATCATTTTAAACACCTGAATTAAATCTCGATTCCGGTTTTTTACGAGTGAAAATAAATTTAACGTTTCTAAACGGGCGTCATATAATTTGTCTTTTTAAGTCGAGGAATCATTTTCGTAACCCGTCGCTGCACTCTCTCCATTCTTTCTAAATCCTGTCGTAAATATGGGAACCAGAACTGAACGCAGTATTCCAGGTGGGGGCCTACTAAGGAATTATATAATGTTAGCATTGTTTTCGCCGACTTAAATTCAAATTATCTACCAATAAATCCTAAGATTCTTTTACTTTTTTAACCGCTTCGATATATTGCTTACTCGGTTTAAGAGTGTACCTAAATCTTTCTCTTCCATAACGCTCATTATTGCCTTGTCGCGCATGGAATACGTTTCCTTAATGCGGTTTCTACCGATATGCAACGTTTTACATTTATCTATATTGAACTTCATCTGACAAATTTCTGGCCACTCGAGTAATTTATTAATATCTTCTTGAATCTGCAAACATTCTGCCGCTGATTTTGTTCGTCCTCCTCCTAGTTTGGTATCATCCGCAGATTTTGAAATTGTACTGTTAATTTCTATGTTGATGTCATTGTTATAAATAATAAAAAGAACTGGCCCCAGAACTGATCCCTGAGGCACGCCGTTAATTACACTTTTCCAGTTAGACGCTTTGCCATTAATGACCACTCTCTGTTTACGTCCACTATGCCAATTTTCGATCCATTTGAGAACATTACCATCAATTCTGTGAGAGTGAAGTTTAGCTAATAATCTTCTATGGGGCACTTTATCAAACTCCTTTTAAAAATCGAAACGAGTATTAGTTCAATTGGGGCTTAATGTTTTTGGATCGTTTCGGCTTGGCAGACTGCTACAGATTTTTACGAAACTTAGCAAATCAATTATTTATAAATTTTATACTGAGGAAATGTCTAATTCGTAACGTAACTTAACTAAACCTAACCTAACCTACCTAACCTAACCTAACTTACATTTCCGAAAAGACCCATGTTTTCAAAGTTTTTAAAGTTACCTTACAAGGCTTATGCCCTACACAGTGTTGGAAAAATAAATTTATATGTCAAAAGTAAGGTTTTTTTAGCGGGCATTTTGATGATCATATCTTGCAGTATTGTTTTAACTTTTGATTCACGAGGGTTTTTTTTCAATATTTAGTCATGTTACTTTAATGTATGTAAAAATTATTTAAAACCAAATCTTTTGATAACAAATCTTATTGGTAATTTTAAATAAACAGAACAAGTTCCTCAATGGAGATACACATTTATTATAATAATAAATTAAACAAAAGTTATTTTATTTTGTTTTATTTTTTAGCAAGGACTTCACAAAATACAGAGCATTCTGGGAGCATTCTGGCACCTATCCTGTTCCTCCTTTACATAACTGACTATTTACAGTACTATTTACAGACTATTTAGGATTTTTCCTATTTACATTATGCAAATGACAAGACAATCATAACTTCAAACCAAGACTTATTCCCACTCCAAACAGTTACGAATAATGAACTCCAAAATATAGATGTATGGCTTAATACCAACAAAATGTCCTTAAATATATTAAAAACAGATTATATAGTCATCACAAAAAAGAAAACGTTGCCCCCCCCGCCTCCACTTTAAACCTAAATTCTCAGACCAGTATAAATCTACAAATAAACATTGCCTCCTATATGTATCAAATTTTCAATAACACTGCATCATAAATTATCCAAAACAAAATATTACCTTCCCAAACCCGACAACGCTTCAACACAGGACTATCAAACAAGTATATCAGAAAACCAAACTACACTCTTGTCTGTGCAACTAGTTCTTTATGCTTCACTGGACCCACCTCTGGAACATCCCTGATCAGGAGATAAAAGAATCTAACACACTTTCCTCTTACACACCAATTACACTGGTATGCATATGAAATGTTTTTGTCTGCTGTGAGGGTTTTTTCAACTCATATTATATAATTCGATCATGCTGAATTCGAAAATGACATTGGTTTTCCTCAATCAGGTCAGGTTTTTTCTCTATTGGCCATTTATTATAAGTCCAATTTTATCCCCAAATTTATTGATTTTTTTAGCTTAAACACTGTAGATACGAGTAATATTATAAGAACACTCGTGAAAAATGAAAACATTGTGTGAATAAATACTTTTATTCATACAATGAATATGGAAAAAAGTTTATTGAGGAAGGAATGAAGTTTTTTTGGCTTTCCGTCTGTGTTTTTCTTCGGGCACGTCTCGCTTCAAACACCAGCAATAGTCCGCCAGCATATTGACATCCCAGTTTCCCTGGTACCTCTCTTCCATTATTTTGATATCTTGGTGAAATCGTTCACCCTGTTCCTCACTATAATCCCCGCAATTTTCAGGAAAATAGTCCAAGTGGGACCACAAAAAGTGCATTTTTATGGACATGCGCGACCCATGAGCTTTGAAAGCTTCCATCAAGTTTTCGACAACGGACTCGTATTCTGGACTTCTACGCTTGCCAAGAAAATTTGAATGCCTGCCAGGCATTCTTCTCAGTTGGAGTCATTGCGTTTTCGAACTGAGTATCCTTGATCAAAGTTCGAATTTGAGGACCATCAAAAACCCCAGCATTTAGTTTAGCATCAGATATATGTGGAAATTTACTCTCGAGATATCGGAATGCTGAACCCTCCTTATTCATTGATTTGATGGAATTTTTCATCAAGCCCAGTTTAATATGAAGTGGTGGGAGCAAAATTTTTGTTGGTGGTACAAGGGGCACTGAAACGACATTATGCGACACAGGTTCAAAATTCTCTCTGGATGCCCATTCACGCTGTGCATAGTGCTTCTCATCCGCTCGGCTATCCCATTTGCAGAGGAAACATGGGTATTTCGTGTATCCCCCTTGCATTCCCAATACAAATGCCACAATCTGAAAAAAAATTAAAATATTTAAAGAATTTAGAGAATTTGTTCTATCAGATAAAAAAATCTATGCATTGGACTGTATCACTTCTGTGAGGAAGTTAAGTGTTCTTATACACTCTCAAATAACCTTTGGAAAAACAACATAGTCAATAGCAATAGTTTACTTATGATATTAGTATTACCTTCAAATCTCCACAGATCCTCCAGTTATGTTGGTCGTATACGAGAGCATCCAGTAAAATTTTCATGTTATCGTAGCTCTCAGTAAGTTGTACGGAATGTACTACAGGGACTGATGCAACCCTATTCCCAATGTTGAGAAGTACTGCTTTCAAACTTCGTTTAGACGAGTCTATAAATAGCCTCCATTCTGATGCGTTATATGGCAGGCCCAAGGATTCGATTAGCCCCTCAACATTGCAGCAGTACACTAAGGAAGAGGTATTTTCGTGCACTGCAAAAAACTTGCGGAATTCTTCCTCTCGTTTCCTATACCAGGAGAATGTTGTTCCCGGAGCCAGCAAGTTGTCCTCTCGAAGTCGTGAGCCCAAGATCTCGGCAGCTAATTTGGAAAGTCCTAAATCCCTGGTAAAATCATTAAGTTTGGCCTGGTTGAGAGGCCTCGGCTCATTTGAAGCGGTATTTTGAGGTATATACGACTGGGACTGGTCATTGGCATTGGTCATTGATTCATCATCAGAATCATCGAAGTCCAGGGTTTGAGGTGGGTCGGGTATTGGAATTCCAGGACCATGGGGTACAGGTCTCATAGCAGAAGGAATGTCAGGGTATACAACAATATGTTTATTCTTCTTGTTAACTCCTGAAAATAGAAACACAGAAACATGGATATAAAACTTGCATATGAAATAGAAGAAGCATTCAGACAGTGGCGGCTCGTGAGGGAAGGCTGCGGTCTGTAAGATATGAAATAGGTCGATGGAGTCTGTATATTTTCTTTCTTTTTCATTCATATTGTCCCTTCGGGGACAATATGAATGAAAAAGAAAGAAAATATACAATCATTGTATATGTAAATGTAACTTGTATAACAATATGTATGTGTAAATGTATTTTCTATAATAATATGTATATGTAAATGTATGATTACTATTATGGTGAATATTATGCTATATATGGTGAATATTACATTATGGTGAATATTATGTCAAGTTTCATACGAGGATTTCAAAATATTTAAGAAAATAAATTTATAAGCCCACCTTGGAGGTTTGTCATGCAGAAATAGCAATCTGTCACGTGATCCTTTCTTTCTCTCCAAATCATGGGAATTCCAAAAGGCAAAGATTTCGCGCTGCCTTTGCTCCATCTTCTCAAATTTTCAATGCACGTCTTGCAGCACATATGAGGGGCGAAATTTTTGTCCTGGTCCCCTAGCTTAATTCCAAAGTATGCTCTATACATTGTCTTCACAAATTTAGTGATTTGGGACTGGTTATTTGGCATGGTAACCGTCCCACATATGTAGCAGAATCTATTGGGATCATTTTTACACGCTCTATTCATTATGAAATATTTTATCTATATGCCTGAAAAGTAAAAAAAGATATTATACAAGTGAAACAAGTGATGATAGATGTTACTGTTCCAATTCCGCTTTGACAAAATCACGAAAAATTCTATTTTACTTATGAGGCCATAGCCGGATAACCTGAGCTGATTGAGAAAAACGGATTGCAGATTCGAAATCAGCAAGAAAAACTCTATAAGAATCACTTACAAAACCCTTGACAGCAAAATTGATGCATACCAGTGTTACATTAATGAAAGATAATTTATATTCTTTCAGAGCAAAACAAATAATAATAATGAAAATAATAATAATAATAATAATAATAAGAAGAAGAAGTGTTGTAACGGAGCATTGTGAATGCTAAGTAGGGTAAATGAGAGGTGTGGCCATTGTCTTAATCATGAGTTCAGTAAACCAGCCAACACATGACGTCATGCGCTTGGAAGAACAGAGACGCCATTTATAGCCAGATTATTTGAATTTCAAGATCTGGATTGATCTTTTGTATGATGAATATACTGTAGTTCTTTTCGTCATTTAACAAGTTACTTTTGAATATTTTGTAGTTGGATAAGGATTTTAGGTGTAAAGTTTAATAATGCTAACGTTATAAGGCTATAAAAGTTTAGCGACGTTAAAAAGTTAAAGTTTAACAGAATTTTGACAAATTTCACAATGAAAGAAACAATTGAATTTTGAATAATTATGAAAGGGGTTAAGGACGAATGGGGTTAAAATTTTAAGAATGTTAAAACATTAAAAACTTATTGTCAGACGTTTTGGCGATTTAAATTAAGGTAAATCTTGCTTTTAAGGCTGCACCTCAACCACGTATCCACATTAATAACACGTATATCAATTGGTAGAGCAGAAAAAACTATATATGTACACAGCTATGTAAACTTTCCAAAATATAAAAAAATACAATTATTTTAAGGAATGTATAAAACTGAATGTAATTTGTACAATGGTGGCGATTGTAGGAGTAGTAGTTTTTTAAATTATTGAATGCACAGTTAATTGAATGCCAGGTTAGTTAAATGCTCGGTTAATTGAGTGCCCGGTTAGGTCATCTGTACGCCCTTGGTGATTGGTTAGGTTAAGTCGTGATATTTTTGTTAGCTAACAAAAATATCACGACTTAACCTAACCAATACAATACGATAACCAATAGGATACGTGGTTGCTGTGCGGCCTTAAAAGTAAGATTTACCTAAATTAAATATCTGAGTTGAATTTTGAATATTTCGAAGCTGCCTGAGGCAGCTTCGAAAGTTTCGAAATAAATAAGTTACCTCAGAGGCAGCCTGCTTCTGAGGTAAGTTATTTTTATTGGTTAGTTTTATTGGTGGAGCAATTGAGTATTGCTCAGTACTCACAAGCCCACACAGAAAAACAGACATTGCGAGCATTGAAGCTATACAAAGGACTTTTACGTCTAAGATAGAGGAAACGGAAGGTGAAGACTACTGGTCTCGACTACAATCCCTGGAACTCTACTTTCTTGAAAGAAGGCGCGAGCGGTACACAATAATATACATATGGAAAATACTTGAGGGCTCTGTCCCTAACCTCAGAAATGAAATAGAAACAAACTGGAATGAGAGAAGAGGCAGGTTTTGTACGGTCCCAGCTGCGGTGGGACAAGGAGTTATGAAAACGAGGATGGAAAATACCCTCAGAATACGGGGCCCAAAGCTTTTCAATGTCCTTCCAAAAGAAGTGAGGAATCTCCAGCACACCGACCTGAATAATTTCAAGAACCAGCTGGACAGATTCTTGTGCAAAGTCCCTGACCAGCCATGCGTGGCTGGCTACGAGGGCAGGAGGCGATCAGAGAGCAACTCCATCCTTCACCAAGTCCCGCAAATGAGGCGGGATGCTGCAGAGGGGTCGACCGCAGGTCAATCCTGAACTGTCGTTCAAACTCAACAAAAGAAAAGAAGATGGAAATCTGGTATGGTAATTACGGTGATTATATGATGAAATAGGGTAAATCTCTAGGAGCGCTCCATTTTTCAATATTAAACATACACTCATAAAACATATACCATTTGAAAGCTCACATTTTTCTGAGTCTAAAAATGTAGTAATCCAAAAGTATCAATAGCAAATAAAAAGTAACTAGGTTTAAATATAAAACCCTATACCGATCAATTTGTGATGCGTGATCTTTACGGGGGCTCCGCCCCCGTACCCCGGAGACCTAAATTATACAAATGATAATGTAATAACATATTCATGTTAGGTTAGGTTAGCATAACAGTTACCAAAAATGCCATCTTACAACACAGACTGAAGATTTATAACTTAGCCAACCTTTATAATGTAGTTAATGACGTCACGCGTCAAACAATTAATTAAATCTAGTTACTTTTTATTTGCTATTGATACTTTTGGATTACTACATTTTTAGACTCAGAAAAATGTGAGCTTTCAAATGGTATATGTTTTATGAGTGTATGTTTAATATTGAAAAATGGAGCGCTCCTAGAGATTATCCTGAAATAGAAATGTGTATTTAAGTAAGTAAATTCGTTATTGGAGGGCATCCAACCCCGGGAGTCATTTATAACGATCAATCAGCCTATCAATCGTGCCCTATTCGAGTAACATTGTTGAGCTACCCGTCCTTGTAATTATGAACAGTTTGAACCGCCAGAATAAACGTGGAACCCTAGCTGTCTATACTCTACACTTTCTCCAACTTGATTGATTGCAAAAGCTGAGGCAGGGTCTCTACTATCTTGTGAATCTCGGCCTGAATTTCATTGTTAGTTTTAGGGGTGTAGTTATAGATGGGTAAGGTAGATTGTGAGCTTCCAATTGCTGAAGGAACAGGTAGGATTGTGTACACTTTCTGAAATTTTATTTTAAAATTTATTTAGTGTATTCATTAAAGTTAATTATAAAGTTATTTTGGTTAAAATATTAAATTAGTTTATTACTCCTTTCGGATCACCTGAAGATCAGGGCCCCCAGCCTTCTTTAGTTAGCCTTATAAGGCTAACTAACGAAAATATCACGACTTAATCAACAAATCGTCAAGGGCGTACAGTTGACCTAACGATTGGTTAGGTAAAGTCTTGATATTTTCGTAAGTTAGCCTTATAAGGCTTATAAGGCTAACTAACGAAGGCTGAGGGCCCTGATCTTCAGGTGATCCCTCCTTTCTTAATATTTTCATTGCTGCGTTCTTTTCTATAGTTTTGTTGACCAAATAATTGAACCCTCAGTAATTGGGGGGGGTGGGGGTCAATTATTCGGTCAATAAAACTATCGAAAAAACGCAGCAATGAAAATCTTAAGGCGCTAGAGTAAAAAGTTGAAACAAAGCAAAGTGTATTTGGCCAGCAAACTGATCACTTGTAGGTTCTCAATCCGCCCTTGGGGCGGACAAGACCCCTGTATAGAGACAGCAGCTGAATTGGGGGTGAAGAAACTGTGGGGGGGAACAGCACACTTAACCATTTAGAAGCTGTTTTAGAGAAAGTATGTGTGATCTTTCCAGAAAAAAAACACGAGAAAAGGAAACGCCAGTGGAGAAATGAAGGGTTGAATCGTCGGCAAAGGAGCGGATAGGACAGGAGGTGAGACTTAATAGATCATTGATAAATAAAAGGATAGGGCAGAGCCTTCAGGAACACCACTATTAAAAGTTTTGAGAGAAAAACTGTGGCGATCTACAACCACAGCTCTAGATCGGCCAGAAAGGAAATCAGAGCTGAGGGTAAAGTTAGAAGGATAAAAACCGAAGGAGGGTAGTTTGAAAATTAAGGATTTCTGCCAGACTCTATCAAAAGCTTTCGATATGTCTAGCTCAATAGCAAAGGTTTCACCAAAATCCCAAAAGGACGATGACCAAGCGTCAGAGAGATATGCAAGATTGCCAGTAGAGGGTCACTTGCAGAATCCATCTGACAATCTGAAATAGTATCGTGAGAAGAGAGGTGTTTAAGATTCTTCCGATTAAGGATAAATTAAAAAACTTTTTTAAGGCAAGAAATCAAAGCACAGTACTTGAGAACAACAGAAAGTATACCATCAGAACCGTATTCCTAGAGTTGAATCCAGATATGTCAGAATAAATATCTTTAGAAGAAATTCTAATTTCTAACAATTAAGTCAGAGAGAGGAGGAAATGGAGGAACAGCACCGGAATCGTCCAGGGTTGAGTTGGAGGCGAAAGTGTGAGCGAAAAGTTTATCTTTATCAGAAGAGACAGTAACTGAACTGTCAGAATGGAGAAGACGAGGGAAAGAAGTAGTAAAGTTGTTGGAGAGGTTAGGTGCCAGAAAGAGCGAGAAGAATTAAAATTAGGTAGGTTTTCACATTTTTGTTGGATGAAGTTATTTTTGGCGAGTCGAAGAACATATTTTGCACGATTCCGGTCGTAAAATATAAGCTGAGTGAGAGTCAGCAGTTGGGTGGCGACGGTACCTTCTGAAAGACTCCTCTCTGTTGCGGACAGCATTTGAGCAAGAAAAGTTAAACCAAAGTTTTTTCGCGTTAGTAGTAAGAATAGAATATGGAATGTACACTTCCATGCCCAAGAGAATCACCTCCGTAATACACTCAGCACACTCGGAAGGACCCTGGTCACGAAAGCAGTAATCATTCGTTGAGATATCAAAGAAGTGCTGCCTAAGGGCCTCCCAATCAGGAGCGCCAAAGTGCCAAAGCCGTCTCCTCTTCACAGGATCCAAAGGCCGAACTGGAGCGATAGGACAAGAAACATATACAGGGTGTTTCACAACCGTTCTGCCATACTTTGGAGGGTGACTTCGGGGGGGGGGGTGATATCGAGTAAAAAAGTTAATACAATATCGGTGCTATTTTCAACCGTTGCGGAGCTACGGACGTTTTAAGGTGCACGGAAAAAATAAACGAGAGTATTAATCTGATGTGTTTATTGCTACATTTTATGAGATACACCTTATAAATGTTCAAAATGTCCGCCTCGGTTTTCAATGCACAGCCTTGCTCGTTCCAAACAAGAGTCCACTCCCATTGTTTCATTTCGGGGTGTTTTCGTATGTAAGCAGCGGCATCCATAATCCGATGCAAGAGTTCCTCTCTCCTTTGTACTTTGGTCTTGTAGACCATCTCTTTCATAAAGCCCCGGAGATCTCGGGGGCCACGATATTGGACCAGTACGACCAATCCAACGATTCCCGTACCACTGATTCAAATAATCCGTAACATGACGACCAAAATGTGGTGGCGCCCGATTGTGCTGAAAAAAATTCCTACGCCTTGTCTCCAAGGGCACGTCCTCCATCAAAAGCGGCAATTCGTTCGTCAGGAAGTTCCAAAACGAACGGTCCAATCAGGTGATCTCCAATTACACCGCACGAAACATTCACCGAGAATCGATGTTGAAAGTTTCCTTCAACGATACCGTGGGGATTATCGGTGGACCACACGTGGGAATTTCGTCTATTGTTAATTCCATCCCGAATGAATTGTACTTCATCACTAAACAGTATGCGATTAAGAATTTGGCGATGCATAACCATCCACCGGCAAAATTGAACACGTTTATCGTAATGATCTGGTTGAAGAGCTTGCACACGCTGCAAATGATAGGGATACAAACCCTCATCATGTATGGTTCGCCATAGACGCGATGCGGATTCAACAATTCGTCTAGAAATCCTTCGAACATTAGAAGATATATGCTAAAAATACAATGATACTACCACTACTACTAATAATAATAATACATAGTTTATATGTTTATAGTTTCCATGTAAATTCCACTCCTCGGGAAAAGTCCTCCGCCTTTTCCTAAGGAGTGTAACTCACTTCCATATTAGCCATTCCCCCAAAAAAGACATCAATTTGAACATTTGTTTTAGTTCTAATGTATTACTTTTGTAAATTTAAATTAAAATAAATTTTCCTATGAGACCGGACTTATGGGACACCCTGTAGATTTAATATGGAAATACCATTCAGCGACGTTATACACCGAAAGTGTTGGAACAGCATAAAGATAAAGAAATTCTACTAGTTACATTAAACTACTTACATTTCACATTGTAGGAGTACGACATTGTGAAGTTTTACACGTTATGTTGGTTTTCATTTGTCATAACAACTAAACAAAATTGAGAAGCGTTTCTTTCCTTTATGAGCACATTCTAAACAATTTTTACATAAACCGGTTTTAGAAATTTTCTTTTTAATACTACCGAAATGCATTATGATAAATGATATGATAAATGCATGATAAATGTATCGGCATATTTTTGTTAAACAAAATATAAAGGAGGTGGAAGAGGCCATACGTGTTATATGGATGACGAGAAAAGTACAAAGAGAACAAATGAGCGTTTATTTTGGCAAAAAATTGTACCAAAAAATCCTAAAGAAACCTGTTTCTCTACCTATTAGTACGTCAAATAGTTCATGTTAATTGTCATAATGAAAACCCTGAGAATGGTCAATATGACAGGTGTCAAATCTGCGGAATTAGAACGCGAGTCTTCAATCTCTTTTCTTTTGAAAACTTTCTTGTTGAAAGCTTTCCAAATGAATCGTACAAATATCGTGACAAAAAATCCTAAATATCAGATTTATGTCCTTGCATACAAGAGTGAAAAATTTTATTGCCGATTTCTTTAGGAAAGCTTAATGAATAACTTTTCAGCTCACATATTTACGGGTAACCATTACAAAAGAGAGAAAAATTCATAAATCTGGCATTAAGAACAATACATTTTAAAGGCACGCTATTTTTTTTACCGACATCTCTAAGAAACACACTGTACCTAAAGAAATGGGGTTAGAAAACCATGTTGGGGGGAAAAATCTTGCTTCCTTCGTAGATTTTTAAACGAAACTATTTGATTTATAAAGGCGAGGTGCCATCACAAACATTTTTTTTATCTTGGACGCTTAGATGATAATGATAAACATTTCTTTAATCAATTTCTTGGCTATATGAAGAGACCAATACGATATATATTAGGAATATCTGAATTATTGTATTAAAGACGTGAAAATTTTAAGACTGTACTCTACTTCCATAAATAAACATCATATTATGAAAAGAAAAATCATTACATAATAAAAACCAGTTACCACAACACACACGTGTGTGTATATATATATATATTATAAATGAACAATGAATAATACCTATATTTATATATTCTTATATTTATTTTTACATATAAAGTCCAAATTCGCATAACGCTGACACGAGTTCGGATAATTTTTTTATTTTCTTTCTATTTTATTTTTGCTGAATAATTGATGAATTATTTCTTTTATTACATAATAAAATGCATATTTCAATTTCCATTTTTAGTTAACTCAGCAGCCAATATGCGGTTTAAAATAAAAATATGGTTTCACCTTTAAATATCTTGCTTATCTGTCTAAACATTGCGACAAAATATTTACCTTATCTTTAGCCTAAATATTTTGCAAAATAATTCAGCCTATTGAGAAAAAAGAAAAACAGGTCAGCATTAAATAATGATGTCACTAAAATTTATGTAAATAAAAGTGTAGAATTTCTCTTGTGCTGATTCTGATTTCTGATTCTGATTTGTCTGATCTAACTTAGAGGCTAAGTATTACCTGTAACATTTGAGCAGTAAACTACAGTAAGAGAATATCTTTGTCTTCTCCTGCGAGCCTTGCTCTCTTCAGAGAACTTAGTCTTAAATGGAGAAAAATAATTTCCCGATACGTTACAAGAAGAATCGTGGAACCTTCAGAGAATTTAGTAAGCTTCACAGAATCATCCGATTCACTACAGGAAGAAATCGGAGAGTAGTATAAGAGAAACTACTGCGATTCCCTATAGCCTATACGTTACCATCTACTCCAGAGTAACAAATCCGTCGCTGCCACCTAACCAAAACCCCCGTCAACTTCGAACCGACCAAGGCCATAGACGAAGGGGTTAACATACAGTATATATATATATATATATATATATATATATATATATATATATATATATATATATATATATATATATAAGTACAGGGTGTCTGAAAAAATGTATACACCCTTTACACAAAATTTATTAAATAACATATTGAGGGACGACGTTCAGTATTTTGAACATTTTTGAACATTTTTAACATCTACGTCAGTAAACTAATTGCTGCAGCATCCTGTTTCCTTTTGTTTTAAAAAAATATTTTGATGTATAAAATCTGTATACATTTTTCGAGACACTCTACAGGGTGTCCCATAAGTTCGGCATCATAGGAGAAATTCATATTTTTCTATTTCTACAAACCATAATTCATATTTTTCTCTTTCTACAGGCCATAATGTCTGTGAGCAAGGAAGAACGAATCCAGATAATTCTACTCATAGGAAATCGGAGTCAAAGAGAGGCCGCTGCTGAATTTAACAGACTGCATCCAAACCGCGAGCCAATAACGCAGAGTTGTGTTAGCAGACTTCTTGTAAAGTTTCTTTGACTCCGATTTCCTACGAGTAGAATTATCTGGATTCGTTCTTCCTTGCTCACAGACATTATGGCCTGTAGAAAGAGAAAAATATGAATTATGGTTGGTAGAAATAGAAAAATATGAATTTCTCCTATGATGCTGGACTTATGGGACACCCTGTAGTTTTATTATTACATCGTACAACATGAACTGTTATACTTTAATATTTTTGTCTTTCTTCTATTCATCACTTATAGTTAGAGAAGAGAAGAGATTTTGGAGGTACTGTAATTGTCCCCGCCATGATTTCTCCCAGGCTGAAACTGCAATAAAAAGTCATTAATATGATACTAAAAATACTAACTAGTTCCTATTTATCTCGGAGTAATATCAATAATTCCCCATTAGGGAAAGGAATTCGTAGGAGAAAGAAGTTAAGAGATAGCAAAGGAGATTGCAGGGTGGAAACAAACACAAAATATGAATGAAAAAAGAAATAGTGGGAGAGAAAACGAATGAATGCGCGCGCGCGTGTGTGTGTGTGTGTGTGTGTGTGTGTGTGTGGTGTGAGAGAGAGAGAGAGAGAGAGAGAGAGAGAGAGAGAATTTGATAACTTGCGTTGAGTTGAATGACCTCAGAACATTTTTATTTAAGGTCGGCGAATGAAAGAAAATAATTGCTAAATGAAAATGAAACAGACAATGATGTCAAAAGAAATCTGCGATTAAAGAAGTTATTATAACCTTTCAACAGTTCAGCTGTTCCGTGCGATGATTCCTCATTTTATGGAGGTCAGGCTTGTTGCCCCTCCACTCGAGTTGCCTTGGTGAAGTAGGGAGTTGGTTTCTTGCGCTCTCCACTTCACACAGCCAGGTACTCCCGGCTGGTCTGGTATTGCTCTGAGCCAGGCCTATAGTTTTGTTTTGAAGATTTACACCACTACACCAGTCGTGTTTCGTAGTTCTTTAGGAAATTGGTTGAACAGTCTTGACCCTCTCACAACAAGGGTATTTTCCATCAGGATTAACGATGTTCCCCGTCTAGACTTTAATTTCGGAACACGACACATTCTTCCTTTCCTACTTTCTGCTATTGTTTGAGTGATTATAGAATTCAAATTAAGATTAAAATTAAGATTAGGGACTGGTTTCTCCATTAATTTCCATGTGTAAATAATGGTGTACTTCTCTTTCCTTCTTCCCAGCGAATATAAATTCGATTCACCTAACCTTTCTCAGTATTTGAATTCTTTTCATCCGTTGGTCTCGGCTGTGAAGCTTCTCTGAATCTCTTCTAGTTAGCAGGTGAGAATTAATTAATTACCTTCTTTTACATTACAATATTCACATAACATTTTTTTTCTCTTTTTTGCATTATTCATGTATTCTAGGTTATTTATTTAATTAGTTAGTTGGTTAGTTATCTTTAGTTATTTTGTCAATAATAGGAAAATCCTTTGCCGAAATAGAGTACAAATGAATGCACCACCATAGGCGTACGAGCCAGGGGGGCTGGGGCGCTGAAGGGGGGGGCTGAATTCGGGCAAACTGGCTCTGCATTTGGGCAAAATGATAAAATAATAGCTCGTAAAAGTTGGAGAAATGCTAGCCTTACATCATATTATAAATTCAGGATCAGAAAGTTATAAGATAATTTCATATTTTTATTTATTAGCCGTTATTAAGTACTTATTAAGCTGTTATTAATACTTATAGGCTATTTTTTATTCCAGGTTTAATCTAGATTTTACAATGGTATTTATCCCCAATAGGGGCTATAAGACTTTGCTTAAAAATTCAAAAGAATATCTAATCCTTGTCGTGACTTAATTGCTTTCTAAGCTTATCATGAATATTGAATTACTTGGTAAGTTGAAATTTTTATAATTAGGTAACGTACTAATGCCTTATTAGACAAATTAAATAGGTAAAGCCCTAGCCTCTAGGTCTATTCCTTTAAACTTGCTAGTATAATTTCATTTAGGCTAGGTGAAACTTTTATCAAACTCAAGTAAATTAAGTCTAACCTTACAAATGACATGCTGTATATTATTATTTAGCTATGTTGTTTCAACTTTCATTTTACATTGTGAGCACAGGGTGCTACTAAATTTATTTAAGTTGTGTTGGCTCACAAGTTTTTATTATCTTTCTTATGCATGAATAAAATATTTGATATAGTCTTATGCCCTTTTAATCAAAATTAACTAAGTACCGGTAAGGATTACAATACATCATGGAAGTTGCATAAAAAAAGAAAAATCATACAATTAATTTTGCAAAGCATGACACGTATCCTTTGGTAATGTTAGTGTTTCTAATGGCCTGTTGGAGTGAGGGAGCCTGAGCCTATGATGATCCTAATTTCATATATATATATATATTACTTATTCGGACTATAGTGGATTTAATTTTCCAAGAAGAGTTCCTTGTTCCATGCACGGTCTGTGTTTAACATATAAGTTTCTCAGGGGACCATTCTGAGTTTGTGTGTATATATATATATATATCAGTGGCGATTTCTTAATGAATGCAACGCATGCAATGCATGTGTTAAATATGTTCTCTTTTCAGATCTAAGTAAGGATTATAATTGACAAAAATAATTTTCAGAAACTAAAAATAGTCTAAGGCTTCAATCACGCATGTACTGGCTATTGGGCGGTGTAAACAAAATATGTCTTATTTCATTAGACAATTAAGAACATTTTTCTGTACACAGATCGAAATACTTGTAGCTAAAGCATTAACTAATTCAGTCTGGGTACAGAAAAATGTTCTTAATTGTCTTGTGAAATAAGACATGATTTTGTTTACACCGCCTTGCCTTGGGCAATTTTTTAAGGAGACTTCTCACTATCCATAAGATATTTTTTTTGAGCCTCATAGCTAAATTCAAAAGGCAATATGTTTTAAAATATTCTTAGAAAATTTACTTAATATTTTTACTAAAAATAATTAAAAAGCTTTGTTCTGATTTTTTTTAATTAATGAAAATAATACGGCATGCATTCAGTTTTATAGGTGCATTCACCAAAAAGTAACATCTGACAATTCTGACAAGGCTTCTTTCCAGTACCACCGCCGCAAGCATCCACTTGTGTTCGGTGTTCCCTTTTGTGCTTTAATTATTTTGGATAATCAGTTAAATAAATTATAGCATTGTAGTGCCCATAATGACTGACGATGTGTTTAATCAATTGAAGACTAGAAGATTTTACTCACTCTCTTTTGATGAGAAAAAGCGCATATTGAATAATGGCAGACCGATTCCACATTTGAATTTAAGCAAAGAAAATAAAGGCTTCACTAGGAAATTTAATCCTAAGCTGTATGATGATGTTCCCTGGTTATGTGGAAATATTTCAAATAACAAATTGTACTGTTGGTCGTGTTTCCTATTTTCAAGAGATAACTCTGTGTGGAATTCTGTTAGTCGTGGATACGACGATTTAAACAATTTACATACTGCAATTTCTCGCCATGAAAAATCTCTTGCTCACATAAATGCATTTGTTGATCTTAAAACATTTGGAAAGTCAGAAAGAATTGATTTAATACTCGACAAGCAGAAATCAGTTGCCATTTCCAGACATAACGAAGAAGTTAATAAGAATCGAGAAATTTTGAAACGTTTGATTAGGATAACATGTTTTTTAGGTATGCAAGAATTAGCATTTCGCGGTCACAATGAAGAAGAAAACGCTGACAATAGGGGTAACTATATTGAATTGGTATTTTGAATGGGAGAATTCGATGAAAAGCTTCAAAACCATTTAAAAACTGCGACTGTTTTTAAGGGAACATCATCTGCTATTCAGAATGACATAATTCAATCTATTAGTGCAGTTATGTTAGAACAAATAAAACGTGAGCTTATCGACTGCATGTATGTGGCGATTTTATTAGATGAAACATCTGATGTCAGCTGTTTTTCTCAACTCTCTACTGTTGTTCGTTATGTTAATAAACACTGGGCTGTTTGAAAAAATTAGTTGCTCAAACCTACGACGGTGCTGCTGTTATGGGGAGCGATCTTAATGGAGTACAAACAAAGATTAGAGAAACTGTACCAGAGGCTATTTTTCTTCACTGCTACGCCCATAAACTTAACCTTGTTTTATCCCAAGCTGTCGCTGAAATTTCCGAATGTAATAATTTTTTTTCAGTATTAGGAAGTTTGTCATCATTTTTCAGCAGTTCAACTAAGCGAACTTCAATGCTTGACAAAGTTGTTGGAAAGCGTTTCCCTAAACTGGCTCCAACGCGGTGGAACTATTCATCTCGTCTAGTTGAAAGAGTTAAGGAAAATAAAGAAGATATAATAGATCTTTTAAAAAGCATTCTTGAAAACCCAAAGAAATTTGATGAAAAAACAAAAAATAGTGCACGCGGATTGCTTGCTGGTATCGATACTTTCGATTTTAATTTTTTATTAGAAGTATTTTCTTCAATTTTTCCTTTTACTGAATATCTATTTAATGTGCTGCAAACAAAATCTATGGATATTGTGTATAGCTCAATCACCGTTGAAAGCACTATGAAAAAAATCAAACAAATAAGGGATACAAAATTTGCAGATATGTGGGACTTGATAACAGAAAGATGTGGTGAACCTGTATGTAAAAGGAAACAGAGTCTTTCTCCACAAGAGAAGTATAGTCAACTATTTCATGAAATATTCGATAATATACTTCTTCAAATGAAAGAGCGTTTCAGTTCAATGGAAAAATTGGAATTCATTGAGCTTTTAGATTGCAAAAAATTTGAGTTCTATGATGTTACTTTTCCAGAGAGAGCTTTTGAATCTTTGAAAAGAAGCTACAATTCATTTTTTGAGTTTCCTCGTCTCCGTTCTGAATTGTGTGTTTTATATTCGCACAAATCTTTTGCCAAAAAGAATGTTGCTGAGCTCCTAAAATATCTACTGGAAAGCGAAATGCACAAAGGTCTTAAGGAAATATATAAATTGACGAATTTGATTCTAACTATACCAATATCGACAGCAAGTGTTGAGCGATCATTTTCTGCGCTTAAAAGAATTAAAAGTTATTTACGGAGTTCCCAAAGTGAAGAAAGGCTATCTAATCTTGCCTTAATTTCAATTGAAAAAAATTTCCTCAAGAAGCTTATGGAGAATCGAGAGTACTTTTACAATTTGGTCATCGAAGAATTTTGCAGGAAAACTAGGAGAGCAGAATTTCAATTCAAATAATGCTTCACAATTATTTAAGGTAAATTTTAAATTTGTATCTTTTTCTTTAGATCAATTCGGTAACTACTATATATAAATATGTCTAATTTTTTGTTCGCATATTTAAGCCTAACATTAAATGAACTTTCCTTCAAAGAGGTCCCCAAAATTTTGTAAAACACCTTTAACTTGCTAAGTTCTATGTAAACAATATGCAAAGTTTGGGCAAGAGGGTTAGGCGGATGTTTTTCTTCCATTCCATAACATTGCATGCCTGAACAAAAATGTCACGAGTCGCCACTGATATATATATAATATATATATATATATATATATATATATATATATATATATATACAGTGCTCGAAGTGAGGCGGGATGGGGTGGGATGCCATCCCACAACTTTTAATTAAATGTAAAATCATCCCACTACTTCATATTTACCTTAAAATCATCCCGGAACTTTACAATCTAAATATGATTTTCCAGAAATAGAACAGGCTTTTTGTTAGCTTATTTGTTTCGCTAAATAAGATTACATGAAATGATGAAAATATAGTTTTTGCTGCAATAAACACTGATAATATCAACAGCAGAATGTGAGAGATCATTTAGCAACATGAATCTTATCATCTCTTCTGAACGAAATTCTTTGCGCATGAAGACTGCATCTAGTCTAATGTTTATTTCAATGACTGGCCCACCAGTGAGCAGTTTTGATCCCGTAAACTATGTTAAATCTTGGCTAGAAAAAGGTCGCCGAGATGCAGATAACACGAATTGCCAAGCTCCAATAAACAAGTTTGCGCACAGCCATAACACTGATAACATCTGGAAACTATTTTAAAGGTACGTATGATGATAAAATGAATTTCACATAAATTAAAGGAATGATTAATTATTTACAGATATTTTATTTTTGTAACAGAGTTTTTTAATGGCAGTGTAACGAATATTTTTTTCTCGATTTTGATATATATATATATATATCTACAAAAAATTTCTAGTTACATAAAAATCTGCCATTTCCGGAGGCTGAGGCTTTGCACATTATGAAAATTTCGAGTTTATATGTATATATTATGATTCGAGTTTACCATCCCGCTACCTTTTTTTTCCCACTTCGAGCACTGTGTATATATATATATATATATATATAATATATATATATATATATATACACTGTATATATATATATATATATATATATATATATATATATACAGTGCGTCCCAAAAAAATGTATACACACTTTAACAGCTGATAGCTCAATTGATGTTTCTTTCTTTCCAAGTTAAACCCATTAGAATTAATAATGGCAGTCAGACTAAGCTTTGAACAAAGGAAATTCATTCTAAAATGCTACTGGAAGTGTGAAAACGCAGTTGAAGTGCAAAGACAGTTTAGGAGGGAGTTTCAAACAGATCCACCAACGCGACTTACCATCACTCGAATTAGAGATAAGTTTGAAGCCGATGGAACTGTTCAGAATGTCCACAAGAAGCGTTCCGGAAGACCATGGACATCGACAAGCCCCACAAAGCAAGAAAGAGTACTGGAAACGTATCACCAAAGTCCAAGAAAATCTGTGCGGCAAGCGAGTCGTGAGGTAGGAATTTCAGAATCGTCTGTCCAACGCATTTTGAAGCGCTGTCAATGGAAAAGCTACATTCCAAGATTAGTCCATGCTATTAATGAAGATGATCCGGACCGAAGAGTGGAGTATTGCGAGTGGTACTTGGCACGAGGTGGATGTGGATTGGACGAAGGGGTTTCGTAGAATACCCTCCGCGTTCACCAGACCTCACACCACTAGACTTTTTTTATGGGGATGCTTAAAAGACAAAGTCTACGCTATAAAAGCTGCAACAGTCGCTGAATTGAGAGCAGCCATTGAACGAGAATGCACACAAATACCAAACGAAATGTTTCGTGATGTTTGCGATTCCATTGCTTCGCGTTATCAGCAGTGCCTGGACCAGAACGGACGTCAGTTTGAAAACAGGCGTTGACAAAACAATTAAATAATGTCTGTAGATTCTATTACATTTTGAAAATGAAATGTATTTTAATAAACACTGCCTTTATAAGTATTTAAAGTGTGTATACATTTTTTGGGGACGCCCTATATATATATATATATATATATATATATATATATATATATATATATATATATATATATACTGTATATATACACACAGTTAATTACATTAACTATCTAATTTAGGGCATTCTTTGTTGTAACTTAAAAATTCTGGCAAGTTTGTATCAGCCCCCCAAAAAAGATTAGGTGCCGTAACCTATGTGCACCACATTAATAATTATTTGAAGTCCTATGATACCTTTCATGCGTTTTAGACTTAAAATTTTTAAAATTTATTTGTTCAATATGTTGTTTATAAAGACAAGGGAGAATTCGTATATACAAAATAACTTACAACAGCGTATAATTAATGTCGGTAAACTTTCTAATATTCAAATTTTACTAATGATCACATTCGGTATTCATGAAGTCTCAACTCTGACTTAATAAATATTTCAGTAATAAAAGTACTTCTTGGGGCTTTCTTGGCAGGGTAATGGTTTGGATTTCGCGTACAGCCGTTACGAAGGAGGTTAAACAATTGCAATTATTATTTATTCTTGATGGCCCTTATAATTTTAATGCTGAGGGTTATTGAATCTCCTTTGTAATGGCAGAAGTCATATGACTGAGGGGACTTAGAGCTTTATGTGAAATCCAAGCCATCTGTGGGTCACTACATCATCTGAACGTAGAAGTGGTGTTGCGAAGCGGCCACAACGTAGCCCTTAAAATCACTAAAAGAAGAGCAATTAAGGACAACGTTTCCCCCAATTGCGTTAAGACTTCGTACGGTTAGGTTGGATTAAGTTTCTGTGTATTTTTAACTCTCTCTTTTTATGCTTCTCTACATTTATATTCTTTTATCGACTTGATGATGACCAATAGTTGATAATTGGTCGAAGCATTGTCTTTAATTTTTATTTTCTTTTTAGTTCTTTTAATTGTTGTTACGTGCGACACGGGATTTTAGTGTCTTTTAGCCTGAATATACGTAACCTTACATGATTCTGATAAGCTGAAAGAAAGGTTTATTGGGGTAATAACATCAGTGAAGACACCCAGAAACTGGCACAGCACTCGGGTCAACTAATGCAGACCTCAGTGTCTTCGCTTCTCTTACAGGAAAAACATGTTACCCATTGGGCAACGGGCCCAGGCTTTTTATTATGATACCCTATACGGCGTTCAGTGATTTTGTATCGCAAACCAAACATCACTAAACATAAGCCACTAACGAAGCCAAACAAAATTTCACTGACACCAATAATATTTTCGCCTTTTTAAGACGTTTAAGGAAAATTTCATCACGTGGTAACTCGAGGCTGTGGGTTCTGGATTTTTTCCAAATGAACGACCCCACGGGATTTAGCTGAAAATTTGTATACTAATAAATTTTTATATTCTAATAACGAAAATTACATTATTTTCCTGGAGAAATATGCGCAACATACCATACGAAAAAAAATTGCATTTATATGCGCACTAGTTTGCACTAGTTTGTGGGGTCGTCCATTTGGAAAAGATCCTGGGTTCTTAATAGTAGGCGGGCATGGGTTTATTTGTTCTTTGGTAAAAAGGCGTTTGACAAAATCTTAGAAAATAAAGTTTGAAAGGACAGAAAATTATCACATTCTCTCTCTCTCTCTCTTTCTCTCTCATATAGACAGGGTGATGCATAAATGTGTTTCATAAATCGCAGGGTGCATTCTAGAAGCAAAAGTAAAGAAAAATGACCATATAAACCTGTAGGTTTCGAGCTATAGCACGTGACAGAAAAATGAAACCCCTAATAATTTTTTACATTTTATGCAAATACACAATGTGATACATTTGCTTCATTAAAATAAATGTTCGAAATTCTTTCCTGATTCTTGAATGCATCCCTCAGCACGTCGCACCAGTGACTGTCTGACACTCAAAAATTCCTTGAGTACTGCGGATCATTTCGCAATTGTTTCGAACTCGTTGCCACAATTCATCACGTGCTCGGACTTCTGTAACAAAAACTAGGCTTTTTAAATGATCCCACAAGTAATAATGAAGAGGATTTAAATCTGGTGACTGAGGTGGCCACGGAATAGGACCACCACGTCCTAGCCACCTGTCGCATGTTATAGCTCGAAACCTACGAGTTTCTCGACCTATGTTTATATGGTCTTTTTTCTTTACTTTTGTCTCAAGAATGCACCCTGCGATTTGTGAAATGCATTTATGTATCGCCCTGTGTATATATATATATACACAGGGTGTTTGAAAACTTTCTGTACAAATTGTAATGGGGGATAGGCAACACCAAGACAAACCCTTTTCGGCTATATTGGTGGAGCTGGTACATAAATGAATGAAAACAAGTGTACACGGCATGTTTATTTAAAGAAGGTGCTGAAAGTTGCGACCGGTAGCATCAATGCATGCCCGACAGCGTCGAAGCATTGACCGACGTACACGTCGAAAGATTCCCGGCATTTCGGGAACAGTTCCAGCGGCGACAGCGATTCTTGCTACGAGGTCTTCTTCTGAGTAAATGGGAGTCTCGTACACGAGGTTCTTCATGTGTCCCCACAGGAAGAAATCGAGGCATGTTAAATCGGGCGATCTCGGTGGCCAGGCTACGGGCCCACCCCGGCCTATCCATCGGTCCCCAAAAGTGGCGTTCAGATAATCCCGCACATCGTTGCTGGAGTGTGCTGGGGCCCCGTCGTGTTGAAACCACATTCGTCTACGAATAGCCACGGGAACATCTTCCAGCAGTTCCGGCAACGTTTCTTCAAGAAATATCCGATAAACCCGCCCGTCGAGTCGGGCAGGCAGCAGGTACGGCCCAATCAACTTGCCATGGACGATACCCGCCCAAACATTGACGGCGAACCGTTCTTGATGAGCATGCACCCTTGTAGCATGTGGATTTGCGTGCGCCCACACGTGAGAATTGTGCATGTTAAACACACCCTCACGTGTGAAACAGGCCTCATCTGAGAACAGCACATAAGCCGGAAAATTAGGCTGCACCGCTGTCTGCTGCAGAAACCAGCGTGCGAATTCCACACGAAGAGGGTAATCCCGAGGTTGTAATGCCTGGACTCTCTGACGATGAAACGGATGTAACTGCTGCTCGTGCAACACTCTCCAGACCAGGTCGTGGTTCACACCGAGGATACGTGCAACACCTCGCGTGCTTGCGCTTGGATTGTCCTCAAATCGCCGTAGGATTTCTTCTTCCATGTCAGGAGTGCGCACGTTTCTCTCCCGACCAGTGTCATGCATGTTTGCATGGAATGTTCCAGTTTCTCGCAGTCGCCGATGCAAATGCGCAAACGTTTGGACGGTTTGGTGGTTTGGCACACGTCTGTTTGGGAAGCGCTGTCGGTACAACCTCACAGCAACTCTTCCGTTTCCATTGGTAGCCCCATACACCATATGCATGTCAGCCATCTCAGCAGTCGTGAAGCGCTCCATGTTACGCGTACTACGTCCGATTTAAGAATGCCCGCGGCAAGCGCGAGTCTAGCCCACTTCACCTTTCAGCCAATTGCAGCGGCGCCGTCTCGCGCCGAATGGTGACGTCAGCGGACGTACACTATATATATATATATATATATATATATATATATATATATATATATATATATATATAATGTTAAACACAGACCGTGCATGGAACAAGGAACTCTTCTGGGAAATTACATCTACTATAGTTCGAATAAGTAATGATAAATGACAAATACTATAGTTTTTCTTTTTCATGATGGAAAGCCCAACGTGGGCACCGGGTTACTCGCAAAGAGGCCCCAAAATATAGTTTCCCTCACCAGCTATCTGCAAAGCAGATAGGATCCAGCTTTGGGACAGGATCTAGGGTTTACAGCTTATACCTAGCCTACTACATTCAGAACCTCAATATACGCAAGAAACTCGTTGCATTCACGTCGGATTGAATACATCAAATAAAAAGGGGTAACTATTGTATTTTTAGCCAAAAAACAAGTTAAACTTCAACCGGGACATTGAGCGTCCACTTTTCAAGGCACATAAAACGTCCGTTTAATATACAGGGTGTCCCAGAATTAACTATCTATTTCAATGAAATCGGACAAATTTAATAAAACTGACATAATTTTGTGTTTATTACTAAATTATGATACAAAAACAAATAGATTTATAAATCATAAGTCAAAACTTTATTGAGAAGTTTCAACATGTGCACCGTCTGTATCTCTGCAAATTTCAAATCTATCCTCAGCGCTGCGAAACACATTTTGAAGTATTTCAGGTGTTATCTCCCGCACTGCCAACTGGATGCGTTCTTTAAGTTCAGCTAAACTATTGATCTTTTGGCGATAAACCTTTGCTTTTATGAAACCCCATGCAAAGAAATCCAGGGGTGTCAAATCCGGAGAACGCGGAGGCCAAGGTCGAGGTCCTCCACGTCCAATCCACCGATTCGGAAGGCGTCTGTTGAGGTATTCTCGAACAATTAGAGCATAATGACATGGTGCTCCATCTTGTTGAAACACAACATTATCAAGAATGCCATCTTCAAGAAGCTGTGGTTCGAGAAACTGCTGAAGCATATCAAGGTAGACGGTACCTGTTACAGGTGCTTCCGCAAAGAAGAATGGGCCATAAATTTTGGATTTGGTCATTCCAAGCCACACGTTAACTTTTGGAGAGTCTCTTTGCCATTCTATGACTTCAGACGGTCTTTCATTGGACAAGATACGACAGTTGTGTCGATTGACTTTACCACACGTGTGGAAAGTCGCCTCATCACTGAATAAGATGTTATCCAATAAACTTTCATTTTCGATTTGATCCACAATTTCTGCACACCTTGCTGCTCGATTTGGATAATCCTCTTCATTTAGGGCATGCAGTACTTGAATGTGATAAGCCTTTTTCATCAGTGTCGAACGCAAGATTCTATGAACTGTTGTCTTGGATATGTTGAGTCTTCGACCGGCCTCCCTAACCGAAGTTGTTGGTTCATCCTCAAACAATTGTCGTACCTGTTCGGTACTGTTACGTGCTGTCCTTGGGCGTCCTCTTCCCACCTCGTCGTGTACGGATCCAGTTCTTTTAAATTTGTTCACAAGTTCACGAATCGCTTTGTCTGTAGGACCGGTTCTGTGGAATCTTCTTGTAAATTTTTCTCTGATTTCATTACATTGCATTCCTTTGATACGGGATGTTACAACAAAGATGCGTTCTTGTGTATTCATTATTAATAGGGTTCTGAAAGAGAATGAAAATAAAACTATGAAAAACTATGAAAAAATTATGAAAATAAAATTATGAAAAAAATTTAGAAATTTATACATTTTTAACACATATTAAACATGATAAACATAAATAAAAGTGTGTTTTTAAAAAATTTGTCCGATTTCATTGAAATAGATAGTTAATTCTGGGACACCCTGTACACAAACTATAGTATTTGTCATTTATCATTACTTATTCGAACAATAGTGAATGTAATTTCCCAGAAGAGTTCCTTGTTCCATGCACGGTCTGTGTTTAACATATAAGTTTCTCAGGGGACCATTTTGAGTTTGTGTATATATATATATATATATATATATATATATATATATATATATATATATATATATATATATATATACACGGTGAACCAAAAGTAGGTGGACAGTAGGTTGAATACGGTTTGTGTTATATATATTATAACTATGGTGTTCATTATAACTATGGTGTTTGTGTTTATATTATATTAAATATTATAACTAAATTTATTTAAATTTTATTTTGTATTATAGTATACAAAAAAATTAAATATGTATTCTCAAAATAAACGTTATCATTTACTGTCCACCTACATTTGGTTCACCCTATATATATGACTTTATGAGGGTTTGAACGACGGTTCAAGATCGACCTGCGGTTGACCTCTTTGCTGTATCCCACCTCATTTGTGCGATTTGATGAATGAAGGAATTGCTTTCCGATATCCTCCTGCCCTCGCAGCCAGCCACGCATGGCTGGTCAGGGACTTTGCGCAAGAATCTCTTCCAGCTGGTTCTTGAAATTATTCAGGTCGGTGTGCTGGAGGTTCCTCACTTCTTTTAACAGGACAGAACATTTTATATATATATATATATATATATATATATATATATATATATATATATATATAAAATCTCGGAGGCAATATTAATTACTACCGAAAACAAAAGAATTTATTCAGTTCAAACGAACATGACTTTGACTTCGAAAGAATGTCTGTTGTTGGTAGAGGTATCGTTTTCTTTTCCTACTTTCGTAGAAATTAGGAAAAGTTATTGTTTTAAGTATAAAAGAGTTAAATAACGGTTTTAATATACAATTTTTATTAGTTATTAAGTAATGAAAGATTAGGAATGTATACGTATAGGTATATAGGTATATGCGGAATAAAAACCTCAATAATGAAATATACGAATACATCCATTATAAAATAACGTGCAAATAAAAATAGGGACTTTTGGAACACCATATATGGGATATTATGCATGGACGCGAGTGATTTTTGCATAATGCAAAATTAGCCCAGCATGATTCGAACCCACCACGTCTTGAGACGAAGGTGAGGGCGCGAACCACTACGCTACGACGGGATAAACGTTAATCCAACCTGACGGGTACTTCATCGTCCGATGAAACTTATAACGCTTTCGCGTCCAGAAGCGTTTTACGTATTAACTCTCCGCACTCGAGCTAATAATAGCATTTCATTCAAATAAGCACTGTGTCAGTTTCTGGCCATCCTGACTGGTTATTATTGTGATTATTAATAAAGTTAAGTTATAAATAATTTTGAAATGAGGCCTACAACAATAAGAACCTTCATTCCATTTGTTTGTTTTTTCTATAAACGACTGTTTAACTCTTCATTTTAATCTTTCTTTGCATGTTTCTTTCATGGACTGTCCCAAGCTAATCTGAGAAGTGGGGAGGGAGTGCAGTGACGAGCCCGCTGCACGTAATTTATTTCGACCCAGTTCTCCTTTTAAAAGGGACTTATTTGTCCACGTTGGTGGCAGCTTTACCGCTCATCTCATCGCCCTCTGGTGGATGAAGGATTAAATCGAAACAACGAAACAACTAAAACTTCTTTCGTTTTCTTCTTTTAAAGGGCCACGTTGTGGCCTGTGTCGTAACACCGACTCCCGTCGATCAATGAAATTAAGCGACATTAGGTCTGGGTAGTAATTGGATGGGAGACCGTCCTCTGCATCCAGATTACGTAGCGACCAGTGATTTCGATCCTACGTAAAACTGTAGGTTCCCCTCCTTCATATGGCCTTAGATACTGCGAAGGAGGCTAAAGAATCCCATCATTACATCTTTCCTTTAGATTTCAAAACAACTTATTTTCCCAGATAACTTCGATCGCTCAGATCATTCATTGTTTTCAGCATCGTTTTCGTATAGTTTGTTCAACACTCTTGTCCTTCATTCGCAATTCATTATTCATACTGCATCGCGTTCACCGTTTTTTTTTAATTTTTAGTGAGTAGTATTGAATTAGTCATACCAAATTTCGCGCTCATGAATACATATCGCGAGGATGATGTTGAAAAAATTATCTTTAAAAACAGTGTATACGTTAGACCCCGGTTCACTGACCTTTTTTACGTAAATAATGCAGTTGCAACGGTGAGTCTGTGTCCTATTTGGATGGGTGACCGTTTCATGTGTCCGGATAATGTAGTGACCCTGGTTCGGATCCCACATTAAATAGTATGTCCCCTTTGTAATGCGAGCCTAGTTACTAGTAGTGAGACAAAAAACATTTAACAGTAACACTTGTTACCGGCGGATTTGTCGATGATTTTAAACCGATTGATCGTGAACAGATAGAAGACTGTTGGAGTGTCAGTGATCCCATTGGGCAGATTTGGATGGTTTTTCTTAGCGCAGACATTGGGTCCGGGTGGTAGCCAGGGACCTATAGACCTATACCCATTTGATCGACGAGACATAAGAAAGACACTTAAAAACTAATTTAATCTATCTTAACCTAACTTAACGTAACCTAATTTGTGCTAACCTAACCTAAGCTAACATAGCTTAATGTATCCCACAATACCTTGTCGATTTTATGGGTTATAAAATAATTCCTTTTAGTCCAAATTATCATGTTAATAATCATCATTTCTCTTGCAGTACTGTTTCCCCATAATACCCCCAATTGCTTGCGAATATATAAGAAGGTGAAACACCGCCTAAGGCAGATTCGTGACTCCGAGGTTAAGGAGGGATCTCCGAGAATTGGCTTCCTTAAGGAGTGTCTTGTATGGTTGGTCCGAGCCAAACTTGATTATATACCACCTCGATCAAACGTTAGCCCGATAGTTGGATGGGTGATTGTCCTCTAAGTCCAGATGATGCAGTAAACCGCGACTCAGATTCTACATTAAGCTATAGGTTTCCTCTGTCATATACTGTATATACACAGTACTTCGGCTGTTGAAACGGAGCTAAATTCATGCGAGAAAGAGCAACAACAAAATTCGAGCAGATTTGGGATTTGTTGTTCTTATTGAGTAAATGAAAGATTAAGCTTCTATTACAAGATTAGTACGACGCTCCTATACCATTATTCTCGATCATACATTTTGAGCAAAAACAAGAAAAGTAAACAAATTAAAGACAAATGGTGTAGATAAGTTCCATAAAACATTTTTTATTCAATTGTGGAGCTCAAAAGTAGCGTACAATTCGTGACCGGACAGCTCATACCAGAACAACACATACCCGGACAACTCATACCTAGGACAACTCATACCTAGAACAACTCATACCTAGGACAACTCATACTCTCTTCATCAATTACAACCCCAATGTTGATCTTTTCATCTATATCCACCCCGAAAGTTTAAACTCTGCAAATTAACCAAAATAAGATAAGAAAACAATAACAACAAATTTATTATTTATTGCAAACATATAATAAATAGAGAACCATTATTACATAGGATAAAATTTGAATGCCCGGTTAGGTCAAACTGTACGCCCTTGACGATTGGTTAGGTTTAGTCGTGATATTTTCGTTAGTTTTAATAAAAATATCACGACTAAACCTAACCAATCGTCAAGGACGTACAGTTGACTTAACTGGGCATTCAATGAACCCAACCGGGTTTCAGTTGACCTAACCGGACATTCAATGAACCTAACTAGGCATATATAATATATATATATATATATATATATATATAATATATAACTTGCAGGAATTTTAAATGTTTAAATTTAATTTTTAATTTTACAAAATAAATGTTTCATTAATTTTAAAAATAAATGTTTTCATTTCAAAATGTTTTCATTAATAACTTGCATGAATTCTAAATGTTTAAATTTAATTTTTAATTTTACAAAATAAATGTTTTCATTAATTTTTTATTATTTTTTCTGGTCCTAGGTATGAGTTGCCCTAGGTATGAGTTGTCCTAGGTATGAGTTGTCCGGGTATGAGTTGTCCGGGTATGAGTTGTCCGGGTATGAGTTGTCCTGGTATTAGCTGTCCTGGTATGAACTGTCCTAGAACCCTATTGTGCAACTCATAAAACCTCAGTTTGGAGAGACCAACATGGTTACAGACAAAAAGAATTAAGCAGTGTTCAGTTTAAGGACTTCTGGATATGAACTTAGTGTCTGGCTGCCATATTGGACTTATGATTAAGCTCAATTTAGTTGAAAATGAACCAGTTTGTGTGTAGTCCCAGCATAAAACTCTAATCGGTGTATTTTAGGGAAAAAAAATCCCATTCCAAGATGTATAAATAGGATCAAATTGGAATTGAAGAGTATTATGGAGGCCATATTGAATTTGTGGCCAATCCAGGGTGGCCCAAAGGCTTAACTGAATGAGAATCGGTGTATTTTAGGGAAAAAATCCCATTCCAATATAAATGCAAAAAACTTTGGCATCCTCCTCGGGCATCGAAACTGTCGTGGAAATAAACTCTCTATTAGAGTGGGTTTTTATTTTCATATCCCATTCCAAGATGTATAAATAGGATCAAATTCGAATTAAAGTGTATTACGGCGGTCATATTTGATTTTGGCCACCATGTTAGAGTTGTGGCCAAATCTAGGGTGACACAAAGACTTAATTGAAAGAGTATGAGTTCAAGATGACAGAACAACTGAGAAAACTTTGACAGGAAAAGTTGGCAGTTTTGCCCTGGCTGGGGCCTGTCTAAAAGACAAAGTGTTGAAATTCGCTTCTGAAATAAGTGGCACAGATTGGTTTTATAAGCTAACTTTAAAGTGTCTGTTGTTCGAATAATCTGAATCTCATTATTTCACTGTTTCACACCTTGTTTCAAGAGTTTAAGTTAAGATTCAGACTTCATATGTCCGACAATTTTTAGAGATTAATTTTGTCCACATATCGAAATTTTAACTTGTAAGCTTGGTGAGTTTATTGTGTTTCTTCCGGGAATAATTTTACAATTTTTGTGTTGAGTAAATACCTTTTGGTGATTTTGTTTCCCGAGGAAATCTACGGAGTTTGTACATGACTTTTGAAAAGTTTGTAGAAAAAAAAAGTTTTAGCAGAATTTAAAAAAAAAAAATCTGTGGAACTCGCGCGGAACTTTTGAGAGCAAACTTTTGTATTTCTTGGAAGTAATTTTTTATTTTTATTTTAAGGAATTTGAATTAAGTGCTGTTTCTTGAGTCACATAAAACCCCTATTTATAAACCTTTTGAGACTTAATCCATTTGATTGAAAACATCTTATGAAATATAAATTAATTTTTCTGAACAAAAAAATTGTAAGTGTACATCTGTAAACTTGAATTAATGTTCCACTAAGTGAATTTTTAAAATTTTGTGAAATGAACTTTATTCGATGGATTGTGTTGTTTCTATGCGACCTTGCAATAGGCCTCTCTTTTAAACTGAGGGTAAATTAACACTAAAAGTTCGAAATTAAAAGTAGGCTTCAAGTAAGCCGAGAAAATTGTACGTATAAAATTGAAAAGATAATCCGAGTGATAACCAGAGCCATCCTGAGCAAACAAACTCGATCGTGCAATAAGTGCAATAAAAAAGTGATTGCACTACAGACTTTACAATGAGAACTAAATAAGATTAACATATTGGAATACATCGTTGCCACGTTGCAACATCGCAACTTTTGGTCCCCTCCGTCATGTGACCTTTGCCGTTACGAAGGAGGTAAAACAACCTGAAACATTATTATTATTATTATTATTATTATTATCCGCTGTATAGAATACAGCGGAAGGTTAGGTTGGGTTGGTTTGGGTCTAATTCTTCTCGTGCAAACAAACAAAACTATTTGTGAATGACTTATTAACAAGTTCCGAATATGTTCATACGTTAATGGACGAAACGTTAGCAATCAAAGAATCAGAATCAAGGAACGAGCAATCGGGTAGAAAAAGTAAAATTATTATTAGCATTATTATTAGTAGTAGTAGTAAGAGTAGTAACTTTTCAAATGTAAAGTTACGCCTGCGTATAAATAGGCAAACATATTTTGTAATCTAACAAGACATAAAGACATGTTAAAGTTTTTAAAAATGTTGCGAATTTACTTTGTTGCGAATTCTTAAGAGTCGTTACTTTTCCTTCCTCATTTCACATGTCTTTTGGAAATCCACAAAAAACAAAAATGTGTCCCTAGTCTTTTTCCAATCATGAATGACGAGACTTAGCTCCATTTAAAGAAAGTGGATTAAAATGGATCAATGTAAAATGCAGTATTTTAGTGCTATATGGTCTTGTTACCTCTCCGTGCGTGTGTGTGTGCGTGTGCGTGTGTTCCCGTCCGTCTGTCCGTGTGTCGTCTGTCTTCAAGATAATCGTCAAAACGTTTGCATCTCTTAATGACTCCCTAGTTGTTTATGTGACTGTAAAGGTTTTGCTGCTACATTGAACTTCGTTTATGAGCTATTACACGATGATAGATGCAACTTGGTTTACATTCTGAATTTAAAACACAGCAGCCGTGTAAAAAATTGTATGCATATATATATATATATATATATATATTATATAATATATATATATATATATAATATATATATATTATATAAAAATAACTGCAGTACGTATTGAATAGGTAATAACATATACTCGTATTAATTATTATATATATATATATATATATATATATATATATATATAGGGTGGGCGGAAAGTAGCTCCCTAATTTAAATTACATATACATTATGTATAAATTGTGATTGTATTGTTATATTGTTATGGTGTGTTCTCTAAAGTGGTACAATTGTAACGTTCATTTTTTTTTTTTCATTTCAGAATGAAGGGTAACATGGCTGAGCGTTTAACACTGCAGGAGCGTGCCCAGTTGGCGGCACGGTACGAAGTTTGGCAATCTGTCGTTCGAGTTCAAAGATGGTGGCGGGCCATTCACGGACCACGTGCCCAAGTGGACCCGAAAACAATCAAGAACTGCCACTCAAAGCTCATGACCACGGGGTCTGTGGCAGATGTTCGAAGATGTGGTCGCCCTTCGACATCCAGGGCCCAGGAGACGGTGCAGGCAGTTCAGGAAATGTTCGCACGGAGTCCACGAAAGTCAACTCGCCAGGCAGCTCGGGAAAGTGGAAGCCGCATTACTGCCAATCTCTCTCGGACGAGGACTGCGGCATTCGCATGGAGTTCGGGGAAATCATGCTGGCTTGGCATGAAGACTGGCCCCATCTCTTCCGCAACATCCTCTGGAGCGACGAGGCGGTGTTCCACGTCGGAGGCTTTGTCAACCGCCACAATTGCCACTACTGGGCAGGAGAGGATCCCATGGTTACCGCTGAAAAACGGCAGAATCGGTTCAGTGTAACGGTGTGGTGTGGTATGACCTCAGATCAGGTTGTGGGCCCGTTCCTTCTGCGCAACACCATGAATGCTGAGCGGTACCTTGCTATGTTGCGAAACGAGGTCTGGCCGGTTGTCAGCACATGGGAGAACATCGACGATCTGATATTTATGCAAGATGGCGCCCCTCCGCACTTCGCTCTTGTTGTCCGTGAGTGGCTGGATGCCCACTTCCCTGGGCGTTGGATGGGTCGTCGTGGTCCACATCAATGGCCAGCCAGGAGCCCCGACTTGACACCGTGCGACTTCTTTCTTTGGGGGTGGGTAAAGGAAGAAGTCTACCGCACCAAACCGAGGACATTGGAAGAACTGGAGGACCGAATTCGGGAAGTCATGTCCTCCATCCCGCCGGAGTTCCTGCTAAAGTCAGTGGACGCCATTCCTGGGCGGCTCCAGAAGCTGGTGGAAAGAGTTGGAGCCTACATTGAATTTTAGAGAAAACCTACCATGTATGCCTACCTTTTCATATTATTTCTTCTGAAATAAATGGATAATATACGTATTTTTTTACCAATGCAAAATAGGGAGCTACTTTCCGCCCACCCTGTACTGTATATATATATATATATATATATAATATATATATATATATATATATATATATATACGCCTTAAATGCTTCACTTAGTGAGGCAAAAGTAGAATGTTGTACAGATAAATACCTCCGTCAATGCCGATAATATATCATAATAAACTTTTCAGTTAAAAGTTTGGATTATCTTATAATATCAGGTTGTAACAAATTCTGCTCGATTAGAAAACGGACGATAGATAACACTGGGTAACAAAATTTGAAAAATTTTCTGTTTATTGGTGATTTTTCTGTCGTTTCTTAATGATTTCGGGGCGCTGATTCCAAAAATTATATTGGTTTTGCTCTATCATCAACCGTTTCAAAAATATAGGTTATCACACTTTTCATATGGCAAAGTATATAAAGAAGGCTAACATAAATATTTTCTGAAAATAAAAACACTATTGGAAATTAATGTTTATTGAGCCAAAATTGTTTGACAAACCCAAAATGGTGCAAAGGATATAATATATATCATGAGGAGAACCGATAAGAGGATAACAAGCCTCGTTATGCAGTGTGCGTTCCTTAAAAATGCACTGAAGAACGCGACTTCAGCGTATGAACATTCTTATCCTTTCTGATCAGCGAACATACGTAGTCTCCCATCATGGAAACATCCCAATGGCCCTGGTACCTTTTCTCCATCGTTTGAATATCTTGATGGAATCTTTCGCCATGTTCTTCACTCACATCGCCCAGGTTATCAAGAAAAAAGTCTAGATGTGAATGCAGATAGTGTAATTTTAAAGACATACGGCACCCCATTTTGCCATAGCACTTAATCAAGTTTGACACTAACTCCTTATAGTTTGGTGCTTCATGGTTGCCTAAAAACCCACGAACCACATCACGGAAAGCACACCAAGCCTCTTTTTCGATCGGAGTCATCTTGGCTTCAAGGTTCTTTGAATTCAACAGCGCCTTGACTTGTGGTCCTACAAAGATGCCAGCCTTGACTTTGGCCTCAGAGAGTTTAGGGAACATGACCCGAATCTGTCGGAAAACCTCCCCTCCAAAATCTAACGCAGTTACAAACTGCTTAATTAGACCCAACTTAATATGGAGAGGTGGTAGCAGAACGGGTTGGGTACGATTCGATGTGGCCGACTCGATGCGACCCAACTCGATGTGGCCGAATCGATGTCAGGACAACTCGATGTGATATCCCTAAGGGATATTTTCGTTAGTTTTAACGAAAATATCACAACTTAACCTAACCAATCGTCAAGGGCGTACAGTTGACCTAACCGGGCATTCAGTTAACCTACATTAAATATATAAAGAAAATGAAATCGACTTGGCCTGGCATCGACTTGGCTTGACATCGAGTTGTCCTGACATCGAGTCGGCCACATCGAGTTGGGTCGCATCGAGTCGGCCACGTCGAATTGTCCCTGCCCCAGCAGAACTATGTCAGGCTTCACAAGAGGTTTCCTGAGTACATTGTACTTTCCTGGTTGCAGTCCTTCACGTGGAGGCCACTGAACTGTTTTATAGTGCTCAGTTGAAGCCCTGCTATCCCACAGGCAAAGAAAACATGAATATTTAGTAAACCCTCCTTGTAAACCTAACAGGAAACCAATCATTTTGAAATCACCACACACGTCCCAGTTATATTGTTCATACCTGATTTGAGTGAGCAGTTGTTTGACATTTTCATAGTCCTCTTTCATTTGAACAGAATGTGCAACTGGTATGATGGATATTTGTTCCCATTGTGGAGTAGAACAACTTTTAAACTCCGAGTTGAACTGTCAATAAACAGGCGCCACTCTGAGGGTATATGTGTTAACCCAATAGCTGTGAATAGACCATTAACCTCGCTGCAATAACAGAGAGAGCCATTGACATCGTAGAACCTTGCAAACTCTTCATGCCGCTTTCGGTATACAGTGCTCTTGCAGTCTTCTCCAAGCAAATTCCACTCTTTGAGTCTGGAGGTCAGAAGCTCAGACCCTGATTTCGTCAGACCCAAATCTCTAATTAAGTCGTCCAATTCCCTCTGATTTGGAAAGTGAGGGTTTGTACTGAAAGTTACTGTATATGCTTCATCATGACTATCCTCACCAGCCGACATCTCGGATGAGCGAGCTGGATCCTCATTTTCAACCTGCAAAGCAAAGAAACAAAATATAGGCATAGCTATATATGTAGAAGAGCATCAGCACTAAGAAAAATCGACACATAATGACCCACAGTCTGTAAATACAGAAGGTAAAGTAATGGATAGATACCTGTTCTGGTGGACGTGGTATTGGAAGACCTTCGCCATGTGGTACAGGAGCTATGGATGACGCTATGCTTGGATACTGAAGAGTCTGCCTTCCTTTAACTTTCCTGTATTTAGAAATATCTACCATGCAGTAGTAGCAATCGTCGTGGTGGCTCTTTGGTTCTCTCCATATTCTGGGTACCGCAAAGGGCATTGCCCTGTGTACTCCCCGCAGCCTCCCTTCAAGTGTGGAGCGGCAGCTTCCACAGATCACATGGGGTGCCCAGGGCTTATCTTGGTCACCCATAGGCATACCAAAATAGAGCCGATACGCGATCCAGAACTTGGTGCCTTTCACAATCTTGTGCGATACTTGCTTGGGGCCTATGTAATACCCACAAACGTAGCAGAATATATCCGGCGAGTGTTTACAAGTTCTAGTTGCCATTCTCTTTACCAAACTGTACTACATTAATCATAACCTGCAGATATATAGAGAAGAGTTATTAAATCTGCAACAGATTACAGATTCCAGAAAAAAGATGTATTTGCAACACTGAAATAATGTTCGCAATAAAAAAGGATCGATAACACTCAAATCGTCAGCACAGAGAAGCACAGAAACACAGTACCTCAGTGCTGGTAACCATCAGACAAACAACCTGCTTTCTTTGTGTGCTCACACTTACTGACTTCTCAGACTCTGCGCTCTTCTTTATATAGCACAGTAGAAGTTTCGAGCAATTTCTAGAGCAAGAAACTGTCAACGAACATCCGGATTGTTCTCAACAATTCCTGATTATTCTGATATTGCTGCGCCCATAACAAAATTATACTGGTAAAACATGAAAAATGGATTATCTCTGAAATCATTGATGATACACACAAACCAAGGCCAGATTTGGACTCAGCGCCCACAAATGCATATAAAAACAAAAAATTCTATATAAACAGAATCAGTGTTACACAGTGTAATAGAATAACCTCAAGATAATGTGAAATAGTTTTAGAACTGTTGCAAAATACACGCGGAGAAAGGTTCGCACAGGTTTCATCACGATACAGAATGATACAGAATGATTTAGGCTAGTGTAGGCTTAGGCTAGTGTTGGATAAGGCTAATGAATATTTTCTCTGGTCTTTTTCATACAGTTACAACGTCACCCCTACGAGATTACAGTAATTGAAAAAACATGGAGCCCAAGAAAGAGCATATTCGACATGTGATGCTGTATGAGTTCCATAAAGGATCTAACGTTCGTGAATCCGCAAGAATGGATGTGTAGGAGATGGTTTGAGAAGTTCAGAAATGGAGACTTCAGTCTGAAAGATTATCAACGAACAAGACGACCAAATGAGTTAGATGAAGAGTTGCTGAAAGCAACAGTGGAGGAAAACCCAACGGTAACTGTAAGAGAACTTGGCCTGCAACTCGGCGTTAGCCATATGACCATTCATGGTCATTTGAAGCTGTTAGGAAAAGTAGTGAATGTTGGAAAATGGGTTCCGCATGATTTGTCACAAGCGAATCTTCAACATCGAATCGATATTTGCACATCACTGCATTCTGGCAACTGCAGGCACCGTTTTTGAATCGGATCGTCACTGGGGATAAAAAATGGGTACTCTATAACAATATTACGACATCAGTGGCTTAGCCGTGAAACAAAGCCTGAACCTCAGCCAAGGAATGGACCCCATCCAAAGAAAATTTTGCTATGCGTTTGGTGGGATATGCAAGAAATTATTCATTTTGAGCTTCTGCCAGATAACCAAACAATCACAGCTGAAGTCTACTGCCAACAACTCCAACGATTGGAGATGGTATTACAAGAAAAACGCCCTGCATTAATTAATCGCAGAGGTGTTCTATTCTACCAGGATAACGCGCGCCCTCACACCGCTCGAATCACCGCTGCCCAACTGGATGCATTTGGTTGGGAAAAAATGTCTCATCCACCTTATTCTCCGTACATCGCACCTTCAGACTACCATTTATTCAGAAGTCTGCAACACCACCTAGATGGACAAAAGTTGCAATCCAGGGAAGCTATCGAAAACGAAGTGATCGCTTTTTTTTAACTCGAAACCAAGGGATTTCTTCGAACGTGGCATAAAAAAACTTTTCTACAGGTGGGAGGAGGTTATAGAAAAAGAAGGGAATTATACTGATGATTAATTTGTCATTATGTCATTTAATTTTTGTTGTGAATAAACTAAAAATTCGAGCAAATTTGTCCTTATAAGTCATTTAATTTTTGTTCTGAATGAATTAAAAAATCGAGCAGAATATATGTTACAACCTTATAATTACGAATTAAATTCGCAAAACTATATTAATTTTAATGTTACTAAACCTAAGGTTATGAAGTCACATCCCAAAAGTTCAAATCAAACGGCTAATATTATTCTAAAAATGAATGGCGAACCAATGCAGCGAGTGCGAGTATTTAAGTATTTGCGTTAAATTATCACCGGCTCCTTGAGTGATGACTCTAACACAAGGAAAAAACATCGAAGCTTGTGTGCAAAAGCGAACATGATAGTAAGGAACTTCAGATTCTGTACAAGCGAAGCTAAATACAATCTTTTTCGTACATTTTGCACTAATATTTATGGCCATTGGCTAGCAACTGTGGGTTAATTATAAAAAAGGTTCCTGCAGAACTCCAGATAACATTTTTTAGAATGCTGCATTAGTTACTGTACCTCAAGATGCTAAACTTCGCAAATGTTCACTAACAACATTGTCTCGAGCCTTACCATTTCTAATATGTAAATTATCTTTATATATATATATATATATATATATATATATATATATATATATATATATATATATATATATTTATTTATCTATCTATCTATATTTATCTATCTATCTATCTATTTATATTTTATTTATCTATCTATCTATCATATCTATCTCTCTATATATATATATATTTATCAATCTATCTATCTATCTATATATTTATCTATCTATCTATCTATATATCTATCTATCTATCTTATATATATATTTATCTATCTATCTATATATATCTATATATCTATCTATCTATCTATCTATATATATTTATATATCTATCTATCTATATATATTTATCTATCTATCTCTATCTATCTATCTATCTATATTTATCTATCTATCTATATTTATCTATTTATCTATATATATATATATATATATATATATATATATATATATATATATATATATATTCATTGATATCATTTTCTGAAGTAAAGAGGTTAATTAAAGAGTTAAAGACTGGTTCTGCGTCAGGGGTAGATGACTTATCGAATGAGCACTTAAAATATGCAAATGACGTAGTATGTCTGCATATATCATTGCTCCTATCAGCCATGCTTGCTCATAGCTATATCCCTGCAGAGTTCATGAGGGTATATATCTTGCCCCTGGTCAAAAATAAGTACGGAGACATTCTATCCAGCAATAATTACAAGCCTATTGCTGTCGCTTCCTGCTTCTCGAAAATACTAGAAAAACTCTTGTTACTCCGATTAAATGATTTCCTATGGACATCTCCCAATCAGTTTGGCTTTAAAAGGTCCCACTCAACTGACCTTTGTATATATGTACTTAAAGAAACAATATCTAAATACATTGACAGTAATTTAACTATTTATAGCTGTTTCCTTGATATAAGTAAGGCATATGATAGGGTGAACCACAATACTTTTTCCGCAAAACTAGAAGACAGGAAGGTTCCCAGGTACATATTAAATTTATTGAAATTTTGGTATTCCACCAATCTTTCACTGTTAGGTGGGGCAATGTACTATCCGAGTGTTTTGGCTCCTCTTGCGGGGTGAGACAAGGCTCCTTGCTCTCCCCAATGCTGTTTAATGTGTATATTGACGGATTAATTGCTTCACTTAATGAGGCAACAGTAGGATGTTATATAGATAACACAAGGATAAATAACTTAGTTTATGCCGATAATATGGTGTTAATAAGTCCCCTCTGTTAAAGGTCTGGATCGGCTACTAAACGTCTGCGAAGTGTATTCGCAGAAACATGATATTCTTTTTAATGTTACAAAAACTAAGGTTATGCAATTCCATCCGAAAAGCTGTAATCAGCCAGCTGAAACAAGGTTTAAAATGAATGGTGAAGTAATTGAGGAAGTACAAGAGTTTAAGTATTTCGGTCAAACTATTACCAGCTCATTGAATGATGACTCGGATATAAGAAAACAATTTCGAAGCCTGTGTGCTAAAGCGAATATGACCATAAGGAACTTTCGATTCTGTACAAGTGAAGCTAAAGACACACTCTTTCGTACTTTCTGCAGTAATATATACGGACAGCAACTCTCGGTGAATTATAAAAAAAGTTCTGGCAGAACCCTAAATTTGCTGTACAACAGGTCTTTTAGACTCTTACATAAATTACCTCCGAGATGCTCAGCTTCGCAAATGTTTGCTACCCGCAATGTCCCGAGCTTCCCGGAGGTAACAAGACGTGTTCAACACAGTCTAATGCAAAGAATTAAAAAATCAACCAACCCGATCATCCAAGCTATCCATGAGTCCTGCCATTTATCCTTTAATTAAGCTATGGACTTCTTGGTACGAAAACGTCTGTCTGTAGCTCCACTTCATTTAACTTCGACAGTGCATTATTATTTCTAATCAATTGTATATATTTCTATCCTAAGTATATGAACTGTCATTGTATTAATAATACTTGTCATATGGACTATAGTCTGCCAATAAACCTTTTCATTTTCATTTCATTTTCATATATATTTATCTATCTATATCTATCTATCTATATCTATCTATCTATCCATCTATCTATCTATCTATATCTATCTATCTATATATATATTTTTCTATCTATCTATCTATCTATCTATCTATCTATATATTTTTCTATCTATCTATCTATCTATATATATATATTTTTCTATCTATCTGTCTATCTATATATATATTTTCTATCTATCTATCTATCTATCTATCTATCTATATATATATATTTCTATCTATCTATCTATATACATATTTTCCTATTTATCTATCTATCTATCTATATATATATTTTCCTATTTATCTATCTATCTATCTATATATATATATTTTCCTACTTATCTATCTATCTATCTATATATATATTTTCCTATTTATCTATCTATCTATCTATATATATATATTTTCCTATTTATCTATCTATCTATATATATATATATATATATATATATATATATATATATATATATCCTATTTATCTATCTATCTATATATATATTTTCCTATTTATCTATCTATCTATATATATATTTCCTATTTATCTATCTATCTATATATATATATATATATATATATATATATATATATATTTTCCTATTTATCTATCTATCTATCTATATATATATTTTCCTATTTATCTATCTATCTATCTATCTATATATATATTTTCCTATTTATCTATCTATCTATATATATACGGTATATTTATCTATCTATCTATCTATCTATATATTTTTCTATTGATCTATCTATCTATCTCTAATATATATACCTATCTCTCTCTCTCTCTCTCTCTCTCTCTCTCTCTCTATATATATATATATATATATATATATATATATATTATATATATATTTATCTATCTATCTATCTCTCTATATATATATATATTTATCTATCTATCTGTCTATATATCTATATATATTTATCTATCTATCTATGTATCTATATATATGTTATGCGCCTCGGTGGTGTAGTGGTTAGCGTCACTGACTACGAATCCATCAGCCCCGGGATCGAAACCCGATGACGGCAGCCGGCGCGCAGCAAAACCCAGCTGTTCATCCTTCCACACAATAAAGAAAGTGGTTGGTAGATAAATGGGGACCCTGTGTGGCCTAGTGGTTAAGACGCTGGGCTGCTGGTGGGGCGTAGTTCGGATTCCACGTTAAACTGTAGGTCTAAGGTGGAGTGCAAAGCTTGACCTTCGTCAGAATGAACAATTCGGGTGGAAGCAAACCAAAGGTTATGCAAAGGTTATATATACAAGTTTGGTAAAAAAACTAGTGACCCCTTAGAGATAAACTCTCATATTAAAAAAAGTAAGGGGACTAGAACTCCCAAACTTCATAGATGCTTACCTTAGCATGTTGTTCGTCTTAATTGAGAAGTTGCTCGATGTGTCCCCTTTCCTGCTCAACGCAGGACTCCAAACGTGGACGCCACTGATCAATACACCTGTTTACATATCGTTGAGACACCTTCTCCCAGCCGAACAGGATTCTTTTGCGTAGTTCATCTATGTTTCTGATATTGGTACCAGGTATTTAAACTTTGGACTTCAGGGCTTCTCAAATACCATAATCTAGTGGTGAAAGATCGGGGCTACTAGGCGGCCACATATTGGGTTCGATAAAATCCAGTGTTTCTTTCTCAAGAAATGTGACAGTTTGGAGTGCTCTGTGAGCAGGGGCTCCATCTTGTTGGAAAGTATATCTTTCACTCTATCTAACTGATATTCGACGAATTAGTGGTGAAAGATATACTTTCCAACAAGATGGAGCCCCTACTCACAGAGCACGGTTAACTGTCACATTTCTTGAGAACGAAACACCGGATTTTATCAAACCCACTCTGTGGCCGCCTAGTAGCCCCGATGTTTCACCACTAGATTATGGCATTTGGGAAGCCCTGAAGTCCAAAGTTTACATTCCTAGTACCAATATAAGAGACATAGATGAACTACTGCGAAAAAATTCTGCTCGGCTGGGAGAAGGTGTTTCAATGATATGTAAACAGGTGTATTGATCAGTAGCATCCACGTTTGGAGTCATGCATTGAGCAGGAAAGGGGACACATCGAGCAATTTCTCAATTAAGACGAACAACATGATAAGGTAAGCATCTATGAAGTTTGGGAGTTGTAGTCCCCTTACTTTTTTTAATAGGACAGTTCACCTCTAAGGAGTAACTTTTTTTAATCCACCCCTCTCTCTCTCTCTCTCTCTCTCTCTCTCTCTCTCTCTATATATATATATATATATCTATATATAATATATATATATATACAGTATTATATATATATATATAATATTATATATATAGTTTGCTTGTACTTGTGGGGAACGGACGTGTTGCGTCTCTCTCTGTATTAACATCCAAATAAGAAGGGAATAAGCTACTCGGCGGTTTATTCTGTTTACACCCGAAAGTGTATGAAGTATCAGTGAATCCGTGCATATAAATTATAAAGTGAAATTCATTAAAATTAAGAAAGTGCAATACAATTTACATAAATTATCACCAGTTTAACGTATATATTTAGATTGTAATACGGTTGGCATTTCAAGAAAAATTTGAAACAACGCAGGAAATAGGTCATAAAATGCAAAGGTCATAAACCCCCGTGACCATCGAAAGGAAAGAAAAGAAAAAGAAGAAAATTGGGTGTGTATTTCTTTTTACGATAATTAATGAATAGCATGACCATGTGTCCAAATTCTCACTTAATCTGCAATTTGTGTCATCTGGAAACAACTGAAAATGCAGCAATCAGATATGATTTTTGTCAAACACTGCACGACTTTATCTGCATGAATTGGGATGATAGGAAAATATCCCTCATCTCCAACGCTAAACAAATCGCGGGAGTCAAATTTCTGTGTGACGCATGTACACAGACTGTAAACTCCTTTGCGGTAACTAAAGAAATGGAGAAAGCGAATTCGAGTGTTACAGAAAAGGAGGGAATAATGGGGAAACAAGAGACCCGAAATGTCCCAATGAAAATTCGGGTGGATGAGAGAGAAGAGGAAATAAATAACAATATAATACGGAATGAAGACATAAAAGAAAAAGAGATAAGTAAAAATTGTGATGTAGTAAAACTGGCCAACGAGCAAAATGCTAAAAAGATAAAAACTAAAAACGTAGGAAATAAACAGCCGAAGAAAAATAATGCTAATATAAAAATTAAAAACAGAAAATAATCAGATAAGAAGTAGAAGCGCAGAAAATACTGTCTATAAATATTATGCAAAATGGTACTGCAGATATCGGGATGGGACATGCATCTATGCACATCCCACGTTATGTAACACACATTACAAAAGAGGCTATTGCAAACTTGAAAAAAAGTGCAAGTTCCACCATCTTACTGTGTGCAACACCTATGTAAGATATGGGAGGTGCAAATGCGGAAAAAAATGCCGATACCACTACCCTCAAAGGAACCAGACAGGTGAACAGACGAAACCAGCAACAAAGAGGGCTATCAATTTTTTAGATGTAGCCCACACAATTCAACTATTGAATACCATCCAGCAAATACAAAGCCAACTGACAAATACATGGATCCGAGAGCCGAGCCGTACAGAAAGCATAGAGAAAGACACTATATGCGATATCGGGACAACGGGTATCGAAACATAGAGAGGAAAATTCTCTGAGGATCACAAGGCAACGAAACTGGCACCACCATTGGAAAACGAATCGGAAACAAGTATGTAAAAACGATAGGGAAAAAAAATAATCCTAGCCAACATTCAGGGCCTTAAATCAAACCATTCCCCAGACAAAGTTTTATACCTGAAAGGACTCGTGCAAGAAACCGGAGCAGACTTTGCATGCCTCGCGGAAACTCATCTAAAGGACTGCCAGACGAACTGTGAAAACTGAGTTCTGTATTGACAAAAATGAAATACAAATTGACAACTATAACATCCTCTGAGCCGACAGAACAGTGAGACGTAAAGGAGGATGTGCTATTTACACACGCGGAAGGCATATGGCAGAAATAACTAAGTACTTCAAACAGCTACGTAGAATGTGTAGCAGCAAAAGTTGAAAAATTAAATATGGTACTAATTGTAATGTACAGACCCCCGAACACGCCAACTTCAGAATTCTCAGATTTCATTACAGAGGTCAGAAACTGGGTAAAAGATCTACACTCTCCAACCTCAAATATTTTTCTCTGTGGTGATTTTAATTTTCCACTCATGAAATATAAAAGGATAGGAAAAAATATATGCATACACCAGGACAAGGGGGGCACACGGGAAGACCAGGAGCAGGTAAAAATGCTACTAGCTCTAGCTGATGAATTTATGTTAACACAAGAAATAAGAGAAAACAAGAAAAAACAACTGCCTAGATTTGGTATTCACTAACAACAGCAACCTAATTGATAACGTAGAAATATCCCCAACTATAATATCAGATCACAACATTATTGAAATAACAACCAATCTAAAAGCAACAGGAAAGGAAAGAACACGAACAACAGAAAGGAGCAAATTCGAAATTTTTAATTTTCGCTACAAAGTTATAAACTGGGAAGGTGTTGCATCCAGCATGGAAGTAATAGATTGGAAAACTATCTTCAAGGCCAAGACAACGGAAGAGATGCTAATGACCAGGGAGGAGAAGACGCTGGAAATTGTGGAAAGACATGTCCCAAAAATACAACAAAGAGGAAAGCGAAGCAGGTTCGAGAGACAAAAGATGTCATTGTTCCGAAAGAGAAAAAGAGTGACTGCAAAATTAAGTAACTGTAAAGATAACATCAGAAAAATATTAAATGATAAACTGCAGGGTATCGATTGCGTCATACAGGAACTAATTGAGAAGCATACAGAAAAAGACGACGACGCTATAGAAGCGATAAACGCTAACTCAAAGTACTTCTATAATTTTTCAAACAGGAAGTCGAAAAATCACACGACTATCGGACCTTTGAAAAACGAAGACACTGATGATGTAACAGAAGTATCTGAAATATTAAGAGCTCAGTACGAATCATCTTTCAGTATCCCAAAAACTGATAAACTGATGTGATAGAAACGCTTCTATGAAGAAGAACTACAAGGGGAAAGTATAACGGACTTCGACTTTACGACAGATGATATTACACAAGCTAGAGGGAAACTAAAAGCACACTCAGTGGCAGGACCGGACAAATGGAATGCCACACTGTTCAAAAACTGCAAGAATGCAATCGCTGAGCCCCTATATTGGATATGGAGACGATCACTAGACACGGGAGGAATATCGGGCATCCTGAAGAGCGCGAGCATAGTCCCAATATATAAAGGAGGAGATCGATCCGAGGCCAAAAACTATAGGCCAGTGTCGCTTACATCTCATCTCACTAAAATATTTGAAAGAATAGTTAGACAGAAAATCTATGACTCTTTGGAAACTCAGAAAAAATTAAATGATAACCAACATAGATTTCGGTCAGGCAGATCATGCCTATCACAACTAATGGAACACTACGGCAACATTATTGATGCACTTGAAAGTAATGAAAACTATGATGTAATATACACAGACTTTGCCAAAGCGTTCAACAAGTGTGACCACTGACCAGCGTGTGAAATTCCGGCTGGCCCGTTGGCCCGAGGCCAGTTGTTTTCACATCGCATCGGTAATTTTCATAAGACAGCTGGTCCGAGTGGCCAGCGATGTTTTAAATTAAAACACTCGGACCAGCTGTCTTATGAAAATTACTGATGCGATGTGAAAACAACTGGCCTCGGGCCACAAGCCAGCGGGAATTTCACACGCTGAGTGTGACCATGGAATCATAATACATAAAGTGAAATATATGGGAATAACAGGAAAAGTAGGGAAATGAATATATAATTTCCTCAGTGAGCGGCGGCAAGTAGTTACAGTACAAGGAATATCTTCATCAGAATCAGAGGTCCTCAGCTCAGTACCACAAATAATAGTATTAGCTCCACTACTCTTCATAATCATGCTAACTGACATTGATGAGGACGTTATCATAGACAGCACAGTAACATCCTTTGCCGATGACACAAAGCTCATTAGAAAAATAAGAAACCCATGGGATATAAGATCTCTACAAACAGACATGAACAGACTCTACAAGTGGACGGAAGACAACAATATAATTTAACACTGAGAAATTTCAACTGTTACAATACGGAAAAAGGGAGGACCTAAAATCCATGGAATATTATACCCCAAATGGACAGGAAATTCAGATAAATTCTAAAGCAAAACATTTCGGAGTTGTAATGACTGGCGATGCGAAATTTGAAACACAAAATAAGATAGCAGTAAACAGAGCAAAGAGAATAACTGGGCAGATACTGAGAACCTTTAAACGAAGGGATAGGAATATAATAATTCCTCTACTGAAAACACCGATCATACCCAAATTGGAATACTGCTCGGTCCTAAAACATCCCCATATAAAAAAGAAGATATTAGACAGCTAGGAGAGATTCAGAGAAGCTTCACAACCAAGATCAGTGGGTGCAAAGAACTAAATTGCTGAGAAAGGTAACGCGAATTAAACCTATATTCACTGGAAAGGAGGAGAGAGAGAGAGACACCATTATTTACACTTGGAAAATAATGGAGAAACTAGTCCCTTATCTTACTCTCAACCCTATAACTCCCCAAACAACAGTGGAAAGTAGAAAAGGAAGACTGTGTCGTGTTCCCAAATTAAAAGATAGACAGGGAACATCCTTAACCCTGAAAGAAAATAGTTTTGTTATGAGAGAACTAAGACTGCTTAATCAGCTGCCCAATGAACTAAGGAACACGAGTGGTGTTGCGGTGGACAACTTCAAAAGAAGATTAGACTTCTGGCTCAGAACAATCCCGATGAACCGGGCGTACCTGGTTATGTGAGGTGGAGAGTACAAGAAACCAACTCACTACTTCACCAGGCCAACGAGAGAGGAGGGGCGACAAGCTTGACCTTCGTGAAATGAGGAATCATCGCACGGAACATTTGAAAGGTTAAAAGAAAAGGTATATATATATATAAACTTGATTGCCGACATAAAAATAACCCCAACTATTGTCTCAACGAACAACATAATCGAGATAACAAATATGGCGATAACATTAAGAGACAATACACATACGGAAGGAAGAAGCAGATTTGGGGCTTTTAACTTTAACTCCAAGACAATAAATTGGGAAGAAGTCAGATCGCACATGGCCCAAATAGAGTGGAGAACAGTTCTAGAGAATAAAACAGCTGAGGAAATGCTAACAACCTTGGAAGAAAAGACGCTGAGAATTTTAGAAAAATACGCTCCGAAAGCACAGCCAAAAGGAAAGAGAAACTGGCTAGAGAGGTAAAAGAGAACAATATTCCGCAAAAGAAAGAGTAGCGGCGAAATTAGCTAATTGCGGAGACAACAATGCCAGGAAAGTAATACAAGAAAAACTGGAGAGTATCGATAGGGAAATGCAAACCCTGATTAAGGGCCATACAGAGAGGGAAGAGGAAAATGCGGTAGAAACAAAGGAAAATCCAAAATATAAGGTTGTAACATATATTCTGCTCGATTTTTTAGTTAAAAAATTAAGTGACATAATGACAAATTAATCATCAATATAATTCCCTTCTTTTTCTATAACCTCCTCCCACCTGTAGAAAAGTTTTTTATGTCACGTTCGAAGAAATCCCTTGGTTTCGAGTTAAAAAAAGCGATCACTACGTTTTCGACAGCTTCCCTGAATTGCAACTTTTGTCCATCTAGGTGATGTTGCAGACTTCTGAATAAATGGTAGTCTGAAGGTGCGATGCCCGGAGAATAAGGTGGATGAGTGCAAAAACTTCACTTTTTTCTACGTGAAGGTCAAAATATGATAATAAAAACCCACTCTATTAGACAGAGTTTATTTCCACAACAGTTTCGATGCCCACTGGCATCCTCTTCGGATGGATACAGAAAAACGAATGAACCAAAAACAAGAGGGAAAACAGTTCAGGGACCATTAAGAAATTCGCACGTAGGTTAGATCCCGTTCTCCCGACACTGGAAGGGCATATTTATTAAAGGGACCTGCTCATAAGTACATTCGCACAAATTTAAAACTATCTTCTTGTTCTATACATATAGATTCTATTATTTTTTTTTTACATAATTATTACATTTATTATTAAATTTATTACATTTAAAATTGCATTATTATTTATTACAGAAATTATAAATGTATTATTACATTGATTATTACATTGTTGTTTATTATACAGAAATTATAAACCGAAAAACGAATGAAAAGGCGAGAAGGAAACAATCCAGAGACCATTAAGAAATTCGCACCTAGGCTAGATCCCGTTCCCCCGACCCCAGAAGGGCATTTTTATTAAAGGGACCCGCTTTTAAGTACATTCGCACAAATTTAAAACTATCTTCTTGTTCTATACATACAGATTCTATTATTTTCTTTACATAACTATTACATTTATTATTAAATTTATTACATTTAATATTGCATTATTATTTATTACAGAAATTATAAATTTATTATTACATTGATTATTACATTGTTGTTTATTATACAGAAATTATAAACCGAAAAACGAATGAAAAGGTGAGAAGGAAACAATCCAGAGACCATTAAGAAATTCGCAACTAGGCTAGATCCCGTTCTCCCGACCCCAGAAGGGCATTTTTATTAAAGGGTCCCGCTTATAAGTACATTCGAACAAATTAAAACGATCATCTTGTTCTATACATAGAGATTCTATTATTTTGACATAATTACTGCATTTATTATTGCATTTACATTTTTTAACATTTATTATTATTACCTTTACACTAATTATAACATTTATTTTATTACCTTTATTATTACATTTATTACATTTATATTTCCACATTTATTACTTCCATTATTACATTTACATTTACGTTCATTATTCCATTTACATTTTACCGAAAAAACAAAACAAAAAAAAAACGAATGAACCAAAAGCGAGTAAGAAAACAATCCAGAGACCTTTAAGAAATTCACACTTAGGTTAGAACCCGTTCACCCGACTCCGTAAGGGATTTTTTGATCAAGAATCTCATTAAAGGGTCCAACTTATAAGTACTTTCGCACAAATTAAAATTATCTTCTTGTTCTATACATACAGATTCTATTATTTTTATTTTGACATAATTACTACATATATAAAGTACCTTACTTGCTTCCCAAGCTATAGCATGATTATTTTGGCTGGGGTGATAAAAAATGGCATTATTAGTATTACAACTTCTGAAGGCATATTTGTGTTCTTTCATACGGGTTTCAATATTCTTCCAGTTTCTCCTACGTATACTAAATCACAACTTTTACAGGGAATGCTGTAGGCACAGGCTTGTTCCTGTTTTGCAACGTTATTCCTAACCAATTTACTTTTCATGGTAGACCCTTTAATAAAAAATGCCCTTCTGGGGTCGGGGGAACGGGATCTAGACTTAATGTTCTCTGGATTGTTTCCTTCTCGCTTTTCATTCGTTTTTCGGTTTATAATTTCTGTATAATAAACAACAATGTAAAATCAGTTATAATAAATTTATAATTTCTGTAATAAATAATAATGCAATATTAAATGTAATAAACTTAATAAATAATTATGTAAAAAAATAATAGAATCTGTATGTATAGAACAAGAAGATAGTTTTAAATTTCTGCGAATGTACTTCTAAGCGGGTCCCTTTAATAAATATCCCTTCCATTGTCGGGAGAACAGGATCTAACCTAGGTGCGAATTTCTTAATGGTCCCTGGACTGTTTTCCCTCTTGTTTTTGGTTCACTCGTTTTTCTGTATCCACCCGAAGAGGATGCCAGTGGGCATCGAAACTGTTGTGGAAATAAACTCTGCCTAATAGAGTGGGTTTTTAGTATCATAAGGTGGAGGAGGCATTTTTTCCCAACCAAATGCCTCCAATTGGGCAGTGGTGAGTCAAGTAGTGTGAGGGCGCGCGTTATCCCGTTATCCTGGTAGAATAGAACACCTCTGCGATTAATTAATGCAGGACGTTTTTCTTTTAAAGCCATCTCCAATCGTTGGAGTTGTTGGCAGTAGACTTCAGCTGTGATTGTTGAGTTATCTGGCAGAAGTCTCAAAATGAATAATTCCTTGCATATCCCACCAAACGCATAGCAAAATTTTCTTTGGATGGGGTCCATTCCTTGGCTGAGGTTCAGGCTTTGTTCCACGGCTAAGCCACTGATGTCGACGCTTAATATTGTTACAGAGGACCCATTTTTCATCCCCAGTGACGATTCGATTCAAAAACGGTGCCTGCAGTTGCCGAGAATGCAGTGATGTGCAAATATCGATTCGATGTTGAAGATTCGCTTGTGACAAATCATGCGGAACCCATTTTCCAACATTCACTACTTTCCCTAACAGCTTCAAATGACCAAGAATGGTCATATGGCTAACGCCGAGTTGCAGGCCAAGTTCTCTTACAGTTACCGTTGGGTTTTCCTCCACTGTTGCTTTCGCACTCTTCATCTAACTCTTTGTCGTCCTGTTCGTTGATAATCTGTCAGACTGAAGTCTCCATTTCTGAACTTCTCAAACCATCTCCTACACATCCATTCGCTCACATCATTTCCATAAACTCTTTGAATGTTTCTTGCGGATTCACTAGCGTTAGATCCTTTATGGAACTCATACAGCATCACATGTCGAATATGATCTTTCGTGGGCTCCATGTTTTTTCAATTACTGTAATCTCGTAGGGGTGGCGTTGTAACTGTATGAAAAACACCAGAAAAAATATTCATTAGCCTAATCCTACACTAGCCTAAATCATTCTGTTTCATTCTGTATCGTGATAAAACCTGTGCGAACCTGTCGCCGCGTGTATTTTGCAACATTTCTAAAACTATTTCACATTATCTTGAGGTTATTCTATTATCTATCGTCCGTTTTCTAATCGAGCAGAATTTATGTTACAACCTTAGCTATGCGAAAAGGAAAACAAAAACGTTCGCCACTATCGGGCCCTTAAGGAAAGGAAATGATGAACTAACGGACGATCTAAAAGAAATATCTGAAGCACTGAGAGCCCAGTATGAATCAGTCTTCAGTACCCTGAAAAAGTGACAAAGCGATACCTGACATAGATGCATTCTTCAGAGAGAAATTTCAAGGAGTGTATAACAGACTTTGTTTTTACCCGAGAAGATGTAGCGAGAGCTCTAGGACAAATTAAATCACATTCAACTGCAGGTCCGGACAAATGGAACGCACTATTGATTAAAAACTATAAAAAAGAAATAACTACACCCTTACATTGGATATGGAGAAGATCCCTAGACACTGGGTAAATACCGAGCATCTTGAAAAGAGCGAACATTGTTCCTATTTATAAAGGAGGGGATAGATCTCGAGCAAAGAACTACAGACCAGTGTTATTGACGTCCCACCTCACCAAAATTTTTGAAAGAATAGTCAGAGAGAAAACCTATGACTTCTTGGAGACACTGGAAAGATTCAATGAAAAATCAGCACAGATTCCGATCAGGAAGATCAGACCATGCCTATCAACTTATAGAGCACTATAACAATATCCTAGATGCACTTGAAGGCAATGAAAACTACGATGTCATATACACGGATTTTGCTAAAGTTTTCGATAAATGCGATCATGGTATGATAGCACATAAAATGAAACGTATGGGAATAACAGGCAAAGTGGGGAAATGGATCTACAACTTCCTCAGAGAGCGTCTACATGTCGTCAAAATTCAAGGTATATCATCATCAGAATCAGAAGTACGCGGCTCACGCGTTCGGAACTTTCGCCGCAGGACTTTTCGCAGCAAGGAATTTTCGCCGCAAGGAATTTTCGCTGCCGCAAAAGAATTTAAAAAAAATAAAAAATAAGTTGACGATTGGTTAGGTTAAGTCGTAATATTTTCGTTAGTTTTAACGTTTTATTTGATGGATTCATTTAAAAAATGTCTCCTAAAGATCCTAGCGTAGTTTACGTTCTAATATGTACTTTTGCAACATATCCATATTCTTTTGCCTCCATTTTCTAATATTTCTTGATGAAGTTGCAATTGATGGCATTAGATAACAACCTGCATCATCTAGGCTTGCAGAAGCATCGGCAATTAGTGATTTTGCAGATAATTGGGAGTTAGTAGCAGTCGTTTTCATACTTGCTATTGTGGCGTACACTTTAGGCTTTGATGGGTTTGCAGAATGACTATGCTCACCAAATGTTTTGCAAATTACTATTTTAGCGTCACTTTCTAAAATTGTATGCACTCTTGCCTTGCATTTTTTTATTTCACACTTCCAATACGATTTTTTATCACATTTTCTGTCGATTCGGTACACGTAATTAACATCGTCAACTAATTTTTCTCCTCCTCGGCTGCTTTCTTTTAACTGTATATGGCATCCTAGAAGGCTTAAGTAATGGAATATAAATGTAAGCACTGCACCGAAATAAACTATTGTGGGCGGAGCTTAGGGGTAGACCAGTTAGCTCAAAGACAAGGGCATATAATTTTATAAAACTTTGACAGTATCTGTTATTGCATGTGCAGTATCACTTTAAACCATCAAAAATGGTTTTTAAAAACCTAAGGGTTCAAAACCTTTGAAGTACATGAAATCACTTATTTAAGAGAATGAATAAATGAAAATTTCCAAGTCATCCAAACCCGACGTATTAGAGAGTTCAGAAAATTTGGTAGGCTTATATTTATATATCTATACAAATTATATATTTTGCGGCGAAAATTCCTTGCGGGTAAAATTCCTTGCGGCGAAAATTCCTACGGCGAAATGTCCTGCGGTGAAAAGTCCTGCGGCGAAAAGTCCTGCGGCGAAAATACCTAGATTGCGCAGCTCAGTATCACAAGTTACAGTACGTACTGGCCCCATTCCTGTTCATTACCATGCTAACAGACATAGACAGTGGAGTAAACAACAACAGTATAGTAATATCCTTTGCGGACGATACAAAGATCAGCAGAAAAATCAGCGATGCAAATGAGGTGGAGGCCTCGCAGAGGGACACGAACAAAATATACAAATGGTCAGAAGACAGAAATATGACATTTAATATTATGCTCCAGATAGACAGGAAATTCAGAGAAGCACGAAAGCGATCGATCTGCGGGTAATAATAACCGATGATGCCAAATTCAAGACCCAAAATCAGATAGCAATAAACAAAGCAAAAAGAGTCGCGGGACAGGTACTAAGAATGTTCAAAAGGAGGGACAAGACAGTAATGATTCCCCTGTTGAGAACACTGCTCAAACCAAAACTTGAATACTGCTCAGTTCTGACGTCCCCATATAAAAAGGAAGAAATTAATAAACTAGAAGAAACGCAGGGACATTTCACAGCAAAAATTTATGGCTGCAAAGAACTCAACTACTGGGAAAGACTAATTAAACTAAATTTATACTCCCTGGAAAGAAGAGAGGTATACTATAATCTACATATGGAAAATGATCGAAAAACTGGTACCAAACCTCAAACTAAACCCAATTACTATTCAAACAACGCTAGAAAATAGGGAAGGCAGACTGTGTAGTGTTCCCAAATTAAATGCCGGACAAGGGACCTCCTCAACACTTAAGGAAAAATAGCTTAGTTGTCAGGGGTCCAAGACTTTTTAACCAGCTTCCAAAGGACCTCACGAACGTTACAGGGGTCTTCAAGAGAAGACTAGATACATGGATCAGGACGATACTACATGAGCCGGGTGTACCTGGCTATGTGCGGTGGAGAGCGCAAGAGAGCAACTCGCTCCTCCACCAAGCCAGGCCTAGAGGCGGGCCTACCAGCTTGACCTTCGTGTGAAGATAGACCAACACACAGAACTTAAACGTGTAAGAGGTGTGTGTGTGTGTGTGTGTGTGTGTATATATATATATATATATGAAAATTCTTTCACGAAAGTAACACGTGAATAATATTTATGATGAAAATCCTGAGGATGTAATTAGACGAAAGCGCTTGAGCACTATTTCGTGTTTTCTTTTTCCTTCGTGGTTATTTTATTTATATATATATATACACACTTTTTTTATTGGGGGGTTGTTTAAGCTCCTTCGCAACATCTAAGGTCATATGACGGAGGGAACCTACAACTTTATTTGGGATCCGAACCACGGGTCGCTACATAATCTGGGCGTGGAGGACCGTCTCCCATCCAACTACTACCCAGACCCAATGTTGCTTAACTTCGCTGATCTCCGGGAAGCGGTGTTATGACATTGGCTACGACGTAGCCCCAATATATATATATATTATATATATATATATATATATATACAGGGTGGCCCAAAAGGTACCTACCAACATTAACTTACATTTTCTCCGAAACGAATGAATAGAATTCGATGAAAATATTCTGACACTATATTACTCACGCAATTTGTTTAACATCAGTTTGGAGAGAATGCCATTGGTTTGGACTATCGGAAGCACTATGGAAGCGCCATTGATTGTCCTGCCTATTCGTCTGATCTCAACCCATGTGACTTCTTTTTGTGGGGATACCTCAAAGATAGAGTTTACCAGAGCAACCGAAAGACTTTGGAGGAGCTGAAATCTTCGATTGAACGTAAAATCGACATTCCGACAGAGGTTCTCCACAGCGTGGTATCGAATTTTGCGATGACGTTGCGAAAAATCGTCGAAGTGGAGGGACAGCACATCGAACACATCGTCATATACTGTAAATGGCTTGAGATGCTGATTTGAATGGCGTTTGAACTATCTTTGTATTCTCAATAGTTTTGGTGAAATAAAGGCTTAAACTTGGTAGGTACCTGTTGGTCCACCCTGTATAGACTGAATTGAATTGAGTTCAATAACGTATATAGTTCAAAGGACACTGAACTGATAAGTACAGGGCGTCCCAAAAAAATGTATGCACACTTTAACAGCTGATAGCTCAATTGATGTTTCTTTCTTTCCAAGTTAAACCCATTAGAATTAATAATGGCAGTCAGACTAAGCTTTGAACAAAGGAAATTCATTCTAAAATGCTACTGGAAGTGTGAAAACGCAGTTGAAGTGCAAAGACAGTTTAGGAGGGAGTTTCAAACAGATCCACCAACGCGACTTACCATCACTCGAATTAGAGATAAGTTTGAAGCCGATGGAACTGTTCAGAATGTCCACAAGAAGCGTTCCGGAAGACCACGGACATCGACAAGCCCCACAAAGCAAGAAAGAGTACTGGAAACGTATCACCAAAGTCCAAGAAAATCTGTGCGGCAAGCGAGTCGTGAGTAGGAATTTCAGAATCGTCTGTCCAACGCATTTTGAAGCGCTGTCAATGGAAAAGTTACATTCCAAGATTAGTCCATGCTATTAATGAAGATGATCCGGACCGAAGAGTGGAGTATTGCGAGTGGTACTTGGCACGATGTGGATGTGGATTGGACGAAGGGGTTTCGTAGAATACCCTCCGCGTTCACCAGACCTCACACCACTAGACTTTTTTTATGGGGATACTTAAAAGACAAAGTCTACGCTATAAAACTGCAACAGTCGCTGAATTGAGAGCAGCCATTGAACGAGAATGCACACAAATACCAAACGAAATGTTTCGTGATGTTTGCGATTCCATTGCTTCGCGTTATCAGCAGTGCCTGGACCAGAACGGACGTCAGTTTGAAAACAGGCGTTGACAAAACAATTAAATAATGTCTGTAGATTCTATTACATTTTGAAAATGAAATGTATTTTAATAAACACTGCCTTTATAATTATTTAAAGTGTGTATACATTTTTTTGGGACGCCCTGTATTTACACTTTCTCTTTGTAATTTTTACTTCGCATTTCAGCACCCTGATGAGAGATAGCACGAAGGAAGAAAGTACAATAAAAAAGATTCATGCATAAAAGAAAGCTTTTATTTAAATAGGTGGTAGTACCGTGGCACCATCCTTTGCCTTGAATAGTGCCTCAACCCTATGCAGCATATAATCTATAAATATACTGTATAATCTTATTATAATCTACAAACTCGTAACTCACACTTTACTTTAATTTAGGTTTCACCATATCTCCGTGAGATATGGTGAAACTTAAATTATATTACCTTACCTAAATTAGTGTTACCTTCTAAACTACGTCCGCAGTTTAGAAGTTAACATCTTTTCCCTATAAGGGAAGTGAAAACACTGAGATCGGGGATTCGACTCCTGATGGTTCTGGGAATACTGCTGTAGGAGTTGAAGCATTGGAAACATTAGTTGACCTGAGCGCTGTGCCGGTTTCTGGCCCTTCTCGCCGATTATTACAGTATATCTCCATGAGAACTACCACTGTTACTGGTTGGTCACTCACTTTCACACATCACTCGCTTAGTCTGTGCTTAAATTTAAAGTGTATTAAAACAGATTTAGGTGAAATGGACTGATATTTAGCGCTCTGTTTGTTACAGGACTACATTCTGTGTGACCTTTAACACGGCCCCGGTTGAACGAAGAACCGTTTCTCTTCGTTATGTCACAGATGCAAACACTACAACAGTATTTACGACACACAATAGGCGTCAATCCATCATGTCGAAATGTTTGAAAGAGTTAAAATATTTTGGTATAAAGGAGTATTTATGTCTGTCTGTCTGTCTGTATATATATATATATATATATATATATATATATATATATATATATATAATATGTTATAATGTTATAATGTTATAATGTTTCAGACCAACAAAGACCCTAGGATCCACTCGTGGCTGGTCTACCTAACTGTGTTCGTAATTGTGTATTGTATATGTCCTCCGTGGTGGCGGAGGGGACCTACAATTTTACGTGGGTTCCGAACCACAAGAACATAAGAAATTTATGTAACAACTGCCTGTACATTCGCAACGACCAATTTTTGCAAAACTAAATAATTATCAATTAAGAACTAATTAATTATCGATTTAAAACTAAAGATAGAATCTCTGGATCCAGAGGATCAAGTCATAATAGACTACTATCCACATATATGTTACACTCTATATCTATTTATAACCGACATGCAAATATATCAGATCCAAAGAATCCAGTCAATTTCATTACGGTATCCATCAATACTAGTACCTTGCTAAACGAAAAATAAGTCACGGTCCATATCGATTGCGGACCAAGTCAAAATTTACAACCATATACATTACAATATACATACTTAGGAGGAAAAGTGTAGGTGTGGCTGTAAAGACTGTACAGTAATGTAGAAATGTGTGTGCACCCATTATGGGTCTCCCATTTAAAGGTGTTTGTGGGGTAAGTGAAGATCATGAGTTTTTCAATACCTCACAGTACTATGGGGGGCACCGCTCGGCAGAGGAATCTCTTTAAATGGGGTGTGTAAGGACAGAGAGTAACCCCTAACCCAAGATGCTGCCTCCCTATATCCCACAACACTCGTGTTGAGCTGTGGGATCTATCACCACAAAGCCTTAATTAATTTTACTACCTACTAATTACTATAATAATGATATCTTTATTGGCATGATTTAAATCCCATGAAATAGTATAATATTGTTGAAGGTAATAAACGATAAGATAAACCAAACAATGATAAATTTAAAAACTAAAAATTAAGACAAAGCGAAATAAAAATAAGACTCAAACAAATAACAATAAAAACCACCCACTCATATAACACTACAAAAAGAAAACAAAGGAAAGAAAAATAAAAAGTACACGTAGTGACAATACCAATATATATATATATATATATATATATATATATATATATATATATATATATATATGGTAATGATAATAATAATGTCCATTGGCAGGAGGCAGATTCCATAAAATAAAAAGGTACAGTATCCATGAAGGTAATCAACAATACGACAAATTAAACAAATTTCAAAAAGAAAGAAAAAAGGGCAAAGGTAATGAAATAACAAATAATAAAATTAGTAAATAACAGCTTCATAAATAAAAAGTACTCGTACATGTAATGGAATAAACACACACACACACACACCACACATATATATATATATATATATATATATATATATATATATATATAGAGAAGAGAGAGAGAGAGAGAGAGAGAGTGTATACCTTCCTAGAGTATCTCCAAAACAGCCTCCGTTGGAGTTAAAAAATTGTTTACATAGATAGGTGAATGACCTCTCCTTTAGGCTAAAATTAATGCAAAATCATTCATTCCATTTCTGTGCATTTCCTTTGTTGGCGCAGAAATCTCTCCTCCCTTTACATGATCAGAAATCTCGTTTTATTTTCAATTCTAGGGGTAACTTTTGCTTTTCCTAATTAAAATTCATTTATTCTACACTAATATGAAATGAAGCGAAATGAAATGAATTGAAAAGGCTTATTGGCAGACTATAGCCCATATGAGAAATACTATTAAGCTAAATTATGTAGTTTAGCAAACATTATTATTATTTGCCACCAATTATTAGCTTAAACATTATATATATATATATATATATATATATATATATATATATATATATATACACATTTTAACTGCAAACAACACAGTATAATTAATGTAAAGAACGACGCTTGTAAAGAAGTGTTCCGCACAAGATGAGGAGGAGAACGAACAAAATGAAAAATGAGGTACCACCCAGGAATCGAGGGCCATGGTGTAGTGGATAGCATATCTGACCGGCAATCGGATGATCCCGGCTTCGATTCCTGGGTGGTACTTCATTTTTCATTTTGTTCGTTCTCCCTCCTCATCTTGTGCGGAACGCTCTATTATACAAGCGTCGTTCTTTACAATATATATATATATGTATATATATATATATAATATATAACTACTAAGATAATGGTCTATTTTGTTTTCTTAGCATAGGACAATTACTATCAACTAAAGAGGGTGTTTAACTATAATCAAGTTTAACCCTCTGATAGCATAAAATTTCTATCAGCGGGGATCAATAATATTAGTCAGGATTTAATTTATTATTCGGGAAATAATTCACAGTCGTAATTTAGTGTTAATAAATTAATAGTTTAGTATTAAAATACTGTGTTGGGTTAAAACAAAATTTTAATTCTAACATAACCGATAAAAAATTTCATTCAAATAACTAATTTAAATGAAAATTTCCATCAGTTATGTTAGAATTAAAATTTTGTTTTAACCCAACACAATATTTGAATACTAAACTATTAATTAACACTAAATTACGACTATGAATTATTTCCCGAATAATAAATTAAATCCTGACTAATATTATTGATCCCCGCTGATAGAAATTTTATGCTATCAGAGGGTTAAACTTGATTATAGTTAAACACCCTCTTTAGTTGATAGTAATTGTCCTATGCTAAGAAAACAAAATAGACCATGACCTCAGTAGTTTTAATTGTAAACACTTTACCTTGATAACACTTGAATAAATAGAAGACTGATTACCTGTTTTCTGAAAAGGAAATATTATACCTAACTGCCTTATAACAGCCTAATTTGAAATAGATGATTGAACTTGAAAAAGGAATGCAATTTAATGCACTTCACTCTAAAACACTGATCAAACTTGAAGAGAAATCAGCAACACAGCTAGCTAAACAGATATGAACACAATCATAATCCTATAGCATCACTATTCAAAGCTTTGAAAAAATTAAACAGTCCAACAACTTCACTCTCAAGTCTCTTTCTAAAACAAAAACCAGCAGATATATTTCATGAGGCAAGTAGTATAGCCGCAAAAGGGTAGAGTGCAGGAATGTTGCAATGTTGCAAAAGATAATGATCAAATGTTGCAAATGGGGGTGGGGTGTTGCAAATGGGGGTTGGGGTTTGCGACAACTCAATGTTGCAAAGGGGGTGGGGGGATGCTGCAGGTGCAACAAGGGGTCATGAAACTTGGAGGCTGCGTTATCCCCCAAGAGAAAGAAAGGAGAAAAGGAGGAGAAGTGTTCACCTGGCAGGAGCCAAATGCATAATGACTTCAGCCGAGTGGCCGTTGTCTTATAGACTCCTAATCAGCCAGTTGGCTTAGAAGGCGTAAATGGCTTGTTCAGGTTGAGTTGCCAGATACCACTTTTTATTTTAATTGTTCAGGTATACATTATTAGGGCGAGTTGCCAGATACCATTTTAATTGTTCAGTTATAGGCGTAAATGGCTTGTTCAGGTTGAGTTGCAAGATACCACTTTTTATTTTAATTGTTCAGGTATACCTTATTAGGGCGAGTTGCCAGATACCATTTTAATTGTTCAGGTATACATTATTAAGTTGCCAGATTGTACCATTTATTTAATTAATTCTTAAAAGTTGGTTTAGAATTCCGCTAGTAGGTTTAGAAGGCGTAACATGATATAATTGTTTACAACCAAAAGAATTAAATAAAACAACATTGCATCATTCTGTTTATTATAAATATATAGAAAATAAATATACATTTGAATGATCAATTAAAAATAATAATAGTTTAAGAAATATGAACGAGGAATATGCATATAATAAAAAAATATGTCAATATAACAGTACAGGAGAAATATATATATATACGCACACACACAATTATGGAGATATATAGAAATAAATATACATTGGAATGATCAAAACTAAGAAATAATATAACACTGGGGAACACAACGTTTGGTGACTTAGATGTTAGACCTGTTTCTGGGTATATTGAGGTCGCTGATTCTAAAAATGACATTAGTTTTTCTCCATCAGCTTTGCTTATCAAGATATGATATATATCTATATATATTTCTATATAATGTATATAATATTATATAATATAATTGCTGACTGGCAATCACTGTTGTTGTCAATTGAATAGAAAAGTATGATGAATGTCAGCAAAAATAGTGTATTAACATCAAACAAGCATAAGGTGCGAAAAATATTTCTTAAATTCAAACAAGCTTGAGACACGAACGGCAAAAAAAGTTCTTTCATTGAGACATCTCACATAAACCGCGTTTCTGAGATTTATTGCGATGAGATGTGCCAGGACATTCGCGTTGGATGCTCCAGCAGTAATCTGCCATCATGTGAGTATCCCATCGTCCGCGGTACCGTTCTTCCATGGTCCTTAGTTCTTGGTGAAATCGTTCACCCTGTTCCTCGCTTAGATCACCGAGGTTATCTGGGAAACGATCCAAATGACTGTGGAGGTAATGCAGTTTGATGCTCATTTTACAGCCAAGTTTACAAAAAGAAGAGAGCATATTCTCCACTAGTTCACCGTAGTTATCGGCCTTATAGTTCCCAAGGAAATTCTTCACAACCATACTAAACGATGACCACGCACGTGCCTCAATGTTGTCCATTGAATCTTGGAAACGCGGGTCTTTCATGAGTTCCCGGATTTGCGGTCCATCGAAAATACCTGCCTTCAGCTTTTCCATGCTCAGCGCAGGAAATTTTCTACATATGTAGCCAAAACACGTCCCATCTCTGTTCAAAGCCTTTATAAATTGTTTCATCAAACCTAGTTTGATGTGCAGTGGTGGCAATATGATCCTTTCTCTGTCAACCAAAGCTTCTTTGATGATATTTTTTTCTCCAACCACCATGTTTTCTCTCAGAGGCCACTCTCTTCTCACCCAGTGTTCATCTTTAGCTCTACTGTCCCAGAGACATATAAAGCACGGGTACTTGGTGTACCCGCTCTGCTGGCCCAGGAGGAAATTCACCATCTTCAGATCCACACAGATCACCCATTGATGGTCTCGGTATGATATCTTTTCTAGGACTAGGGCGACTTTCCCGTGCTCTTCTCTCATACCGACTGAGTGACCAATTGGGATTGATCTGTATCTGTTGCCGTTGTGTAGAAGAACACATTTTAGGCTCCGTTTGGAGCTATCTATGAATAACCGCCATTCACTTGGTGTGTATTCCGATATGCCCATTTTCATCAGCAATCCGCGCACATTGTTGCAGAAAACTAAATCGTTCTCTTTTGAGAAGAAGGGCAGTAAATCCTTTTCTCTGTCGAGATATAACGTGATTTTGGTTCCCGGCAGCAGTAAATTTTTTTCTCCCAGCCTGGAAGCTAACAATTCAGACGATTTCTTCGAAAGACTTAAGTCCCTTATGAGGTCGTTTAATTCGTGTTGACTAAAACCTTCTGCAACTGATGACGGTCCTTCGAAATCACTGTCATTTTGCCCACATATGCTTTCTTTGTCAGTAGCAGATTCATCATCTTCTTGAGGGAGCTCTGGAAGATGGCTGAATGATGGGACAGGTATCTCATCAGAATGTGAAACAGGCCGTCTAGCTGAGTCTATGTCAGGATACGTCCATTTACTCCGGTTACGTCCATTGATGCCCTTTATATTCACCAAACAAAAGTAACAGTCATCACTGTGGTTTCCCTGTTCTCTCCATACCATTGGTATACCAAATTTCAGGCACCTCCTCTTTCCGTTGGTCCATTGCCGCAGATGCTCCGTACACGTTTTACACACAACATGAGGAGCCCATGGCTTATCTTGGTCCCCTAGTTGTACTTTGAAATAGGCAAAATAAGCTTTTTTCACAAAATCAGTAATAGTTTTTCTCTGTTCAATGAACGTGTACTCTCCGCAGATAAAACAAAACACATCTGGATGATTTAAACACTTTCTTCGTGATGAAGTCATGTCAACACCTGTAACAGGAAAGAATTCACGTTAGTACATGTACAATACACATGCAAAACAGCAACATCAGCAAAATCATAGCTACAATTTAATTATACAGATGCATTTAGATTTACGAGCAACTCATAATACCTTTCCAGAAGGGCAATAAAGTAGGTAATGACGTATGCAATATCTCAAAAACTAGAGCTGCTAGAACAAAATGGATGATATTTTCTGAATGAGTGGCATGAAAATATCCAGAATAAGGTCTAAAATCTCAGGCACCAAGAAATTTTTTTTTTTTGTTCCCCAGTGTAATCATCAACATAGCAGAAATATGCATCTGTATAATTAAATTGTAGCTATGATTTTGCTGATGTTGCTGTTTTGCATGTGTATTGTACATGTACTAACGTGAATTCTTTCCTGTTACAGGTGTTGACATGGCTTCATCACGAAGAAAGTGTTTAAATCATCCAGATGTGTTTTGTTTTATCTGCGGAGTGTACACGTTCATTGAACAGAGAAAAACTATTACTGATTTTGTGAAAAAAGCTTATTTTGCCGAATTCAAAGTACAACTAGGGGACCAAGATAAGCCATGGGCTCCTCATGTTGTGTGTAAAACGTGTACGGAGCATCTGCGGCAATGGACCAACGGAAAGAGGAGGTGCCTGAAATTTGGTATACCAATGGTATGGAGAGAACAGAGAAACCACAGTGATGACTGTTACTTTTGTTTGGTGAATATAAAGGGCATCAATGGACGTAACCGGAGTAAATGGACGTATCCTGACATAGACTCAGCTAGACGGCCTGTTTCACATTCAGATGAGATACCTGTCCCATCATTCAGCCATCTTCCAGAGCTCCCTCAAGAAGATGATGAATCTGCTACTGACAAAGAAAGCAGATGTGGGCAAAATGACAGTGATTTCGAAGGACCGTCATCAGTTGCAGAAGGTTTTAGTCAACACGAATTAAACGACCTCAGAAGGGACTTAAGTCCTTCGAAGAAATCGTCTGAATTGTTAGCTTCCAGGCTGGGAGAAAAAAATTTACTGCTGCCGGGAACCAAAATCACGTTATATCGCGACAGAGAAAAGGATTTACTGCCCTTCTTCTCAAAAGAGAACGATTTAGTTTTCTGCAACAATGTGCGCGGATTGCTGATGAAAATGAGCATATCGGAATACACACCAAGTGAATGGCGGTTATTCATAGATAGCTCCAAACGGAGCCTAAAATGTGTTCTTCTACACAACGGCAACAGATACAGATCAATCCCAATTGGTCACTCAGTCGGTATGAGAGAAGAGCACGGGACAGTCGCCCTAGTCCTAGAAAAGATATCATACCGAGACCATCAATGGGTGATCTGTGTAGATCTGAAGATGGCGAATTTTCTCCTGGGCCAGCAGAGCGGGTACACCAAGTACCCGTGCTTTATATGTCTCTGGGACAGTAGAGCTAAAGATGAACACTGGGTGAGAAGACAGTGGCCTCTGAGAGAAAACATGGTGGTTGGAGAAAAAAATATCATCAAAGAAGCTTTGGTTGACAGAGAAAGGATCATATTGCCACCACTGCACATCAAACTAGGTTTGATGAAACAATTTATAAAGGCTTTGAACAGAGATGGGACGTGTTTTGGCTACATATGTAGAAAATTTCCTGCGCTGAGCATGGAAAAGCTGAAGGCAGGTATTTTCGATGGACCGCAAATCCGGGAACTCATGAAAGACCCGCGTTTCCAAGATTCAATGGACAACATTGAGGCACGTGCGTGGTCATCGTTTAGTATGGTTGTGAAGAATTTCCTTGGGAACTATAAGGCCGATAACTACGGTGAACTAGTGGAGAATATGCTATCTTCTTTTTGTAAACTTGGCTGTAAAATGAGCATCAAACTGCATTACCTCCACAGTCATTTGGATCGTTTCCCAGATAACTTCGGTGATCTAAGCGAGGAACAGGGTGAACGATTTCACCAAGAACTAAGGACCATGGAAGAACGGTACCGCGGACGATGGGATACTCACATGATGGCAGATTACTGCTGGAGCATCCAACGCGAATGTCCTGGCACATCTCATCGCAAGAAATCTCAGAAACGCGGTTTATGTGAGATGTCTCAATGAAAGAACTTTTTTTGCCGTTCGTGTCTCAAGCTTGTTTGAATTTAAGAAATATTTTTCGTACCTTATGCTTGTTTGATGTTAATACACTATTTTTGCTGACATTCATCATACTTTTGTATTCAATTGACAACAACAGTGATTAACAGTCAGCAATTATATAATATTATATACATTATATAGAAATATATATAGATATATATCATATCTTGATAAGCAGAGCTGATGGAGAAAAACTAATGTCATTTTCAGAATCAGCGACCTCAATATACCCAGAAACAGGTCTAACATCTAAGTCACCAAAAGTTGTGTTCCCCAGTGTAATATTTCACCGCTTAAAGTATAGGGAAACCTGTACTCGATATGAAGGGCTTTCATATCGTTCAGTACTACTTTTGTTCCCACTTTATAACCAGTTGGTAAGTGTATCTTTAAATACGTCTAGAATACAATCAAAAGCGCGCACAAAGAGTTCATCGTTAGCTACATTATTAAACACAAGTTTATAAACACGCCTTTCCAATCGAGGGTTTATTTCTACCGACCCGAGCTTTTCAATCGTGAACTCATCTTCACTCAACATAGCGGCAATTGAAATAATCTTCTAAGTCGTTACGACAACTGCTCGTCATATAAAGAAATAGTTCTTCAGGGTGAACGGTGTAGGTGAGCTCAGCCTTGTACCGATCAATTGCTTTGTACCAAAGTTCATGATACTTCAAAGAGTCTAAACTTTTTAAATAAACGTCCAGCTCTAGACCATTCTCACCTTGTTCAGCCCTACACTCGGTAAACCCATCGAGCAGAGCGGTGTATGCGTATTCAAGTACTGTATCAAAATAAAGCATATCCGTAACACGCGCGTCTAATATAGGTTTCAGCTTGCGGAATCCGACGATTTCAAACATTCTGTCGAGGCTGAAACGGTTTCGCGTAGGAACAAGAGCGTTGTTATCAGAAGCATTCTTCCACATCAGCCGTATATCAATGCATGGCCCATCGTTATTTATACACAACGTACATACAACGGCGTATGAGGGTGCGTCACTAATCTGCTCTCTTCTTGTGCCTACGTTAGCAGGTATTTTATAACGATCTTCACTCCACTTCTCAACTATCACGAAGATTCTATTCATCTCCTCGACATTTAAATAAACAACATTCCGTTTGTTTGTCTACATTCCGTTTCCAGTACATAGCTAACGGTACCGGATTTACGCCTGAACACGCGCAATGATTTCGTCACGGACACGTCGTACGAGGCGTTGAGAATGCTGCTCAAAGGAAGTTCCATCGTATTCGAGGAGCGCACGTCCACTCGGTTCAAGCGCTGAGATAACTATGAGCCGCGTGGGGCACGCAGGTAGGCAGGAACGGTTCGATGGGCGGCTGACTCACCCTGATGATACGTGAATGGGCTTGTTCGAACTCGTATGATCCGTAATGTGCGAGTCGCACCATAATCTAATGAAACGTGTGCGGCGAATTGTTGTACCCCATTATATTGGGTAGGTGTTTTTTTCCGGTACAAGAATTAATTTCGGTTTTAACGTTTTATCACTACCAGAATACGCACCAGACAGTTTCCCTCAGGATAATTTTCACGAACTAGGCACATTTTATAATGTTTTATCTCTCCTAAACATCTTCACACTCCGGCACACTATTTGAGAGGAACATATGCTCATATTTTTCCTTTCTGCCCAGCAAACGATACTCGTCTCTATAGTCTGCTAAAAACTCACGCAGGGCACTAGCCACAACCTCACTACGAACCTCATCATGATATACATTAATATAGTGATAAAAATACTTAAGATTGTCCATGATGACGAGATTCACATTTTCAGTCGTAGGGTACGAGTAAGCGACATGGTGTAACATGATATAATACCGCTTGTCACACCACCCATCCACAAGACTCATTATCCATATCTGCTCCTTCTCTTCTGCACGCGTTGTTTCTTTTACTTCACGGTATATGTGAGACTTTATAAAGTTTAGCTCTACAGCATACTTCAGCACATCGTCTGTGCAACGAAAGCCTGCAACGGTCTCACCAGAACCTCCGTAGAGTATTTGTACATCTTGCTCCTTCGCACGATCCAATGTGGTTTTAAAAGAGGCATAGGAGGGGGGAATAGGAAGTTTTTCGGTATCCACCACATCTTCACACTTTGCTGAATACCATTTCATAAACGTTGTACAAGCAATATTAAAGGTGGCCATTTTCTTCTACGCTGGCGAATACACGTCTGATCTCAAGGGCTTACTGCAGTCAACTGACCACGCAGGGAATCCCAGATAGTAGCATGACTCACGTTGCTGGTCTTACAGTGGGCGGAGCTTAGAACTTTCACCTGTGCACACACACACACACAGTGGGCGGAGCTTAGAACTTTCACCTGTGCACACACACACACACACACACACACACACACACACACACACACACACAAAGGAGAAAGTGAAACGCTAATTGAAACATGATTTATTTAATAAACGAGATATTCAAGTTATATATATATTTACAAATACGATTTAATAAACGAGATATTCAAGTTATATATATTTACAAATACGTGTAATAAATAAGTTAACAATAGATACATCAAAGATTATATACAAACATACATATTTACAAATACGTGTGATAAGTAAGTTAACAATAGACGCATCAAAGGTTATGGTATCCAAAGGGTACGGTATCATAGGTACCAGGTAACTGGTAACGTTTCCTATAGGTGTTACGGCACACCTTCGTTCCCCTAAGTTCCTTCACGCCCCCAGCTTCTGCGCCCGAAAATTGTGGGTGCCTACAGTTAGTTGGGAGGTCGTTCGCCCTCATCATCGTCCAAACACACTAGATCCTTCAACGATTCAAAGTTAACAACCCGCCGATTCGCATGGTTGAGCGTAATACCCTTTGCCTTCACGATATATTTCATATCCTCCCCCACCCTCACCCGTACCCCATAAGTTTTAGGTCCTGTTGAGACAAAAGAGTCGGCGTATGCGTTGTCCCCATACTCATCCTTGATCTCATCAGTGAGCTCGCCAAGGAACTCCCCAATAGCAGGCATGTATTCACCCTCCCTCTCTCTGAATATCATGATATCTGTATCGGCATACAATATTCTCCGCCCAAGAGAATGCAATAGACCCCAAAGTTTTATGCGGGCGTAGGCTGTTGTGAAGCTGGCCACAGGTATGTTTGTAACCCTTGAGGTATCTGTGGCCAATTCAGTGTTGTTGTACTTTATTATGTAAGTATTACCTACATTCACGATCTCCATGACCTCTTTATCGGGAGCATTGGCATAATCCCAGACATCACTATAACTTTGTGCCAAATGAATGTTCCCTTTGCCGGTATTCTGTGCAAATTTTCCCATAGACTGTTTAGACACAACTTTGCACTAAAGCGCTTGCCAGGATTCTTTGCAATTTGGGCACGATCAAGTTGTATACCTTCGCGGTCGCGGTAACGTTGAATATAGGCAGACTTTTCATCTTCGGTATCAACTCCTCGCGGATACCCTGATGCCTCAACCTTATCCTTCAAAAATGCGTTTATATATGGTGTGAAAAGGTTGGGTAGCTTCTGAAACCTCCACACCTCATGTATCTTCAGTATTCTATACCCATGGCGTACGGCTAGGGCCAGCTCAGGACTTGTATATACGCCTCTGATCTTACGCTGGTGGGGTATATGGTTACAATCGCCGTTATTCTCTTCCGCGCACTTCACGCACAGGGAAACATGAGCTTGTGGTCGATAACGACAGGTAAGATTGGCATCCATAAATTGCGTGGGGGAGTACGTCTACGAAAGAGAGCCCAAAGTAACGATCATTCAAATTTCTTGAAAATTCATTGATGGAGGGCAGGTTAGGTCCCACCAGTTTCTCAGGAGCGCCCACGGGGTACGGATTGTTCTTCATCACGTATGGGTATAAAGAACAGAAATCGTAGTAATGGAGCTTCACACCCTCCGTAGGTGGAAAGTATAGTCTGAATGGATTTGTACGTCCTCCAAACAAGCTATCACCACATTTGAGAGGATCCAGCACCATTGAACGCTTGATCGTGTTTATTTCCTCACGGTACACCTCGTCTGTCTCCATCCGTGCATCATATTCATGCTCCCACAAGACTTTGTGAGTGAACTGTGATCCTATAAGTTGATCGCGGGTGCGGGTCCACGCAAGACAGTCGACAGGAGATCTACCGTGGATATCTCCGGAGATTCCGCACTCAGGACGGGGGCATCCATGCCACCAGCATCCGTTAAAGGAGTACACAGTCTTCACACCAGTGACACGGTTTTCACTTAACCCATCAACCCAAAAAACACGACCATTAATCTTAATGGGTACTTCACCCGTGTTGCGGGCGTGCTTTATGTATACACCTGTCTGTTGCTGTAGGTGTATGAGCCAGTAAATAGCCTTGTGTCCGTAACTGCGGGGTTGTTTCGGTGAATAATGGCTAAGGTGGCTTTAGGCATGAAGTTATTCTTGAACACCGTAAAACATAATGACGCGATGGTGGTTGCGACTTGCAGCGGATCGCATTTGAAACGGCCTATGTACATCCTTCTAAAGGCCTGGAAACATACTCTAAGCACGCACATCATTCACGCAATAACGCTCACATTCATCAGCTATATTATAAGGATTACTTTCATTAAAACTGTTGTAGTATCGATCAAAGTCTTCACGTTCATCTACACTCATACAATCATAGTTAAAATAATGTTTGGGTGGTGGTGGGCCTACGTAGTTTAAAGTCTCGCTGGTGAGGAAAGTGTAAGGGAAGTATCCTTTGGAAACTTCAGCTGCTACCCCATCACCTTGGGTAGCTTTGCTAATTTACAAGGTGTGAATAATAAAGTGTCTTTAAATTGTACATTGCCTCTTATTTGCATCTGTATTAATTTGTTGCCTCTTTTCAATGGATCACCTGTAAATATCTCAGAGGATTCGTGCTCAAGCAACTCCTTATAAAGGAACTGCGTGTCAAACTTTGCCCGTTATGGGCGAGAATATACACAGTCATTTTTTGAACTTGTCGGCTAACTTGACAATATAGGACACAAATAGTTTCACAGGACTATCGTGGACATTCGTTTTAAAAACGTTTGTCCGTTTACCGCATTTGGGGCACTCGTCACATTCGATCCCATACATCATCGCAGATAGTCTGGCTCACAAGTAAATGTGGAATTACCTCTTTGGTTTCAGCATTCGTATATGTTTCTATATCGTAGTATACAGTTATACAGGGTTTGTTTTTAGGCTTGCGTCTTTCATATAACATACATGTTTTACTCCATCCGCCTTATATTCCTCCTGGCATGTAGGACAGTGAATTTCGTCACACTTGTGCTTAAATTTCCCCAATTATCCATTGTGTGAAACATACCACATTCACAGATTCTCATTTTCCTGCACGTGCCAGTTGATTTATGGAGCTCAAAGCAGTATTATTGAAGAATGTGCGTCTACACACATCACAGTCTCTCTTCTCAGCTTCAACTACACGGCTTTCACATTTGGTGCTTTTACACTGTTCACATACCATGTGACATTCTTTACAATGTCTCACTATATCATCCGCAAACTCGAGGCACCCCTTACACAAATCATGATGTCTCCCATATTTTCGACTTTTGTCATAACTCGCGTAAAGCACCTTATATTACGGATGGGGAGATACGTTGTCCCCGACAACCTAAATAAGTAGGGGCCTTGTACGATCTCTCACACAGCTTTTAAAAACATACACAGTCCTACGACGATCATCCAACCCAAACAACTATACGAACATTCATTTCCTGTTCTACCATTCTCAGCTCTTCAGGCCCATATTACAGTCAAATTCAAGTTCACAGTCTACAGCTAGTTTACGGGCACGTTCCACGACCGTAGGCAGCCAAATTTTTTGAGCCGTGTATTTTGTACAGTAAACATGCGAGCCAAGACTACTGCTATAAAGCCGCAACCACGATCGACGTTTATATGCCGTCTATAAATAGCTTGAGAATTGAGGTTAAGAGTATACGGTATGGCACTATGACCCGCAACACGGAATACACGATCAATATTTACCGTGAAGTTGTCCATATTGAAGGCTATACTACTTTGGGCGGCTTGCATTATACGTCCTAATATATATTCTACATCTTCAGCCGCCAAACGTCTAAATGGCACTACTACCCAATAATCATCTACATCACCGTCATCTGACCCGAATCCGAAGGACAGACTCGTCCTGACTTCACGCTCGTCGCGGTTCTGAAGAGCAAACTCTACAATACGCTGTACAACCCGGCGTAGCCCGCGCTCAATTCCATTGCTATACATGGCTCTAGGGTCGACCCTGACTCTATACCGATTTCTAGTCAGGCTGGGGTGGGGGCTGCGGAGCGCACCAACTCAAACGTTATATCATCCTCAACAGAACGGGGGGCAACTGTGGCGGATGAATAAGGGGATATATTAGCGGAAGGTGCTGCTGGGGGGCTTGTTGCGTAAGACGTTGAGGGCCTGGAGTCTATTATTGTAGACTCAACAGAACGGGGGGCAACTGTGGCGGATGAATAAGGGGATATATTAGCGGGAGGTGCTGCTGGGGGATTGTTGCGTAAGAGGTTGAGGGTTGGGGATCTATTACTGGTGGTGGTTGGCTAACAACAGGCGCGTATTTCGGTCGCTTTATACCTGACGTGGGGTTCTCTTCATCATACCTCCGCTTTGGACGTGCTACCGGTATCGCTGGTGAGGGTTCGTGGCAGGGGAGGATTCTGTGATCACAACTACACTGTCGTCGGGGTCATCCGTAATGTCGATGATGGGGTGCTGTACCTCATCGTCATTCACGGTTCTGTGGGAGAAGAAAACAAAATATAAGGAACAGCACTCAAAATTTGTAATATTTTGTAAATGATCCACTTAGGAGTGTGACGTGTTAGAAATGGACTCTGTAGAAAAATTCAGATTCACGAGCCCATCCACATGTATTATATCTGGACCTACAGGATGTGGTAAAACTGTGTTTATGCTTAAAATCATTAAAGAAAAGGGAGAGATGTTCTCGAAATTTGTGCATAAAGTTATATGGTGCTATTCGACGTATCAATCAGTGTTCAACGAGTACCAAGATGATATTTTGTTCCACAAAGGCGTATATGACGTTAATTCGTTAAAGGGAAATGAACATACAGTCATTGTAATTGACGATCTCATGTTGGAGATGGATAAAACGTTTGCCGAGACATTTACAGTATTCTCCCACCATCTTAACATAAGCGTGTTCTTCATCAATCAGAATCTATTTTTCAAAAATAGATACATGCGCGATGTGTCGTTAAATACACAATATCTAGTCTTATTCGCACAACGTAGAGATGTATCACAAATTGGGGTATTAGCCAATCAAATGTTCCCGAATCAGCGTAAGGAGTTTTTGGAAGTTTATAAAGAAGCTACAAGCACGCGTTACGGATATTTGCTTTGCGACCTTCATCCGCGAAACACGTTTAGGGTGCTTCTAAGAACGAATATATTTCCAAACGAGCCTGAAACGGTGTATATTCCAGAATGACAAAGAGACTAAAGAAATACCGTGAATTAATAAAAATCTATCATCGACTGCCCCGGGCAATGCAACAGATGTTTATTAAAAATATCGACGCCGACTTTTTAAAATGCATCTGTGAAATCTGTCTTAACGTTATAAATTGCAATGTATCAATGAAACCCCCTCAGAAGGCTCGCCTACGCCGTTACAAGAACATAATACGTGCACTCGCTCGTAAAAGTCAAACTGTAGCGAAGAAAAAACGAATTATTGTACAAACAGGAGGGTCATTTCTCCCCATCTTATTTTCAGTTTTGGGTCCTTTACTGACTAGATTAATATAATGAAGAAAGTGGTAGTGATTCCACACGAGGTGTACGCTTCACTGCAAAGGAATCCAGACACGGATCTAGATCCCCGTAAAAGCAGACTTAAAAGAATGGAAAGCGAATTGCTAGCCCTATTAAACAGTGAAAAAACACCTGATGAGAAAAGAATCTTATACCAAGAAGCTCTGCAGAAATTTCTTCACGAGTACGAAAATTATAAGAACCCGACAGAGATTCCTGTGGTTATTAGGCACAGCACGGGGGACGATGGACATGGCGACATAGGATCTGTACCTGACGATACAGCTGACCAACCAAAAATTAAGGGATCAGCCACACAACATATCGAGCATGTATTAAAAAGCACCCTCCCACATACATTGAGGTAAAGGTTTAAGTCTTTATAATCTATTGAATGAGGACCCAGCCATACAATGGACCGATACAGGCGAGATCATTGTGGAAGGATCAAAGGTACAGGGGTCGAATATCGTAGACATTGTCCATGATCTGGTGAGAAAGTGGGATAGGCCATCACCATCAGGATGGAAGCATATTAAAGCAAGACTACAACAAATAAATGTCCCTAAAACGTTGATAGGAAATCTGAACAGGTTAAAAGACTTGGAACATGCAACGCATGTGGCACAATTGAAGACGCCGTCACCCCCGGCGGTAACACCTTTGAAGAGGAGAAAGAAGAGGTTAAACAACGGTCAACCCTACCCACGTGCCTCTAAAATACGCAAATGGCTAACGTATTAAGTAAACGCTATTATGACATTTCTAACCCAGCCTCCTACGGCGGCGTAGATAGACTGTACAGAAGTGTTTACGGAGTAGGAAAAAAGATGTTGAAAGATTTTTGCGGGAGCAGGACGCTTATACGCTTCATAAGCCTGTGAGAAAAAGGTTTAAAACAGCCAAGACAACGGCTTCCTCGATTGATTCTATTTGGCAAGCAGATTTAACAGACATGCAAAGATATTCTGTGTATAACGATGGTTACCGCTACATTCTATTCATAATAGACGTATTCTCTAGATATCTGTGGCTAGTTCCTCTGAAAAATAAATCACCTGAAACAGTTGCTAAAGCCACCAAAACGCTAATGTTAAAAGAAAACAGGGTTCCTGGCTATTTTTGTACGGATATGGGGAAGGAATTTATAGGCCGTGCTTTTCAGAACATGTTGACAGAGTTTAATATCAGCTATTACACAACCAATTCTATACATAAGGCTTCTTTAGCTGAAAGAGTTCAACGTACCATAAAGGAACGCATGCACCGCTATTTTACACATAAAAACACATACAGATTTCTAGACATTCTGGAATCATTGGCATCATCCTACAACCGCTCACACCATCGCACGATTGGGACAACACCTAACGAAGTTTTAGAAAGAGGTACGCTCCCGAGAAGAGATGGATCACCAACACCACCACCACACTCGCGCGCTTCAAAATCAATGATTATGTAAGGCTGTCGCGTTCGGGGAATAAATTCGCAAAGGGTTTTGAGCAAGGATGGACACGTGAGATTTTTAAATTAGGGCTATGAGACCTAAAGGTGAGATAATGATGTATTACATTGAAGATTTGAATGGGGAAGAAATCTCAGGAGGCTTTTACCGCGAGGAATTGCAGAAAGTTGCATTTAATTTAGGAAAAAATGTGTTTAAAATTGAGAAAATTTTAGGAAGCAAAGGTTCAGGAAAGAGAAAAATGTACCTGGTGAAATGGCTAGGGTACCCAGAAAGCTTCAACACCTATATAAAAGCTGATGCAATAATGAAGCTTAAATAGTATGCAACATGGCTCCTAACCATTTCTACGTCACACTCCCGTCCTCCTCGTCCCTGTCTGTACACCCTAACAACACACTAGCCAACTTTGTAACAGAACTCCACGGGCCCATTGAATTGGGTCGTGATTCGTATGAGGTGGGGATATGCGAAATTCAGCTGGACACCCTCTTTTTAAATATTGAATATAAAGAATCCGTTTTTACGATTCTTAGAGACATTGACGAGTGTGAAAAAGCTGGGGTAGCTATGGATGAAACTATACGTATCGCTCGGACTAAGGTTGCACGGTATTACAGTACAGAAGTAAGACTAGGACCGGGTCATTATGGTTCGGTCGAGGATGTTGTGAGAGACTTAAACGTAAGTTTAAGAAACTCAAACCTTACGAATGATTTAGTATACGAAATCGTAAACAAAGGAAACCTGCACATACACTAATCCTAAAATCAAAGACTAACAGACGTATTAAAGATCGAGAGTGTTCAAAATTCTAACCAATGGCGATATAGCGCAGCCATCCAAAGAGACACATTTCACGAGGCACAGCATGACTTGTCCAGATTAATGTATCAATTGAAGATGGAGAAATTGGCTGAAAGCTCTCAGTCCCCAGACATGTGCTATATTTACAGTAATATAGTGGAGCACCAGTTTGTTGGGGATACCCAGGCACGCCTGCTGCGCATTGCCCACATCCCCAACCATAGAGGAAGGAGTTTGAGTATTACATATGACAGACCCCATTATGTGAATGTCGCAACTAATTTAATAACCAATATCTCAATATATATAGAACGATTGAGGGTGAAAACTTCCCATTCGGTAACGGGAGCTTAACAGTGAAGCTACACTTTCGACGCACTGAGTTATAATGGATAGAAAGCCTTTCACCGTCTATCGAGGGGTGAGATACCAGCGCGGTAGTGGACTTGGGTCCATTTTTTCATCCATACTACGTACGGCTGTTCCTTTGCTGAAGAGGGGTGCCAGATACCTCGGAAGGAAAGCGCTACAATCAGGTCTTAACACTGCAGAAGACATATTGGCTGGGGCTAAACCTAAAGAAGCTCTAAAAAAACATTTAAAGCGTACACGGGACGAAATCATCAAAGATGCAAAGAGAAAAATGCGTGGTGGCGGGAAGAAGAAGAGGGCTGCCGGAAGAAGGGGTCACGTGGTATTAAACGTAAAAGGATATCAAAAAAGAAGTGCTGTAAGCGAATGAAACCTATGGTTGACCACTTTTTTGACTGATATAAGCTAAGGACATTGATCTCATGAATCATAGTTTGTTTACTACTTGTCGAGAGAGGAGGCACTATTTCTAACTCATGGCACGCTTCATCCACCCATGTAGTTCACAATGCTGTAAATCGGAGCTGTCCCTTTTTGAGATGCCTCCAACTCAAGTTTCTATTGAGCACAGTGATTTTATTACAATTAACCCTTTAAACACAATTAGTTCCCCGAGTGCACCTATAGAATTCGTGATACCCAGCTCAGGCCCTTACTTTTTTGATCCAAGCTGTGTGCACATGTACGCTAAGCTACGTATAGCCCATTCTGATGGAACGGTCTGCGATGACAAATATGCTGTATACCCTGAAACAAACTTTCTGCACTCCATATTCAACCAGTGTGACGTATATTTAAATCAGACCAACATATCGTCAGGCACGGGATACTATCATCTACGAGCCTATCTGGAAAATGTCCTCAACTTTTCCAAAGAAGCGAAGGCTACCTTTTTAAGTGCCGAGGGATATTATCAAACTAAAGACGAAAGTAGTATAAAGGACAAATTTAAAAATTCTAAAAAGAAGATATACGAGTGTTTTGGACGTCTGCACACAGATTTCACTTTCAGGAAGTTGCTTGTCAACGGGGTGGATATGAAAATAAAGCTCACCCGCACGAGTCCTGAGATCTGCTTAAATCTGGATGCTGATCAAGAAGAGGGAGCAAAGCCCGTTGTGGTTCACATTATGGACACATACCTCCGCGTACGGCGAGTGAAATTAAGTTCACCAAAACAACTAGAAATTGAGAAAAATTTACTAAACGCTACAGTGAAATACCTATTAACAGAGTACAAATCAAACTATATACGGTGCCTGCAGGGTTGGCGTCGAAGCAGATAGAAAACATCGCCCTGGGAAATCTTCCTAAAAGGATATTAATCGGAATGCAGGACCATGCTTCGGTGAATGGAAAATATAAAAAGAGTGCCTTTAAATTCGAGAATTTCGGACTTAAAAATATAACTCTATACGTTAATGGCATTGCTTTGGGTGGAACATTGGATACGGACTATTCATCAGACGCTGTGTTACCTCTTTGCGCGAGAGCCTATAGTAATCTGACCCATATTGCAGGTGATTGTGATGAGCTTGGTAATGGGGTAACGCAGAAAGAATTCATTGATCAATTTAACCTTTATCCGTTTGACATTACACCTGACTTATCTGCTAGCGTAAATACGCATTTAAGCCCACAGCAGAGCGGAAACATCTCAGTGAGGTTGGAATTCACCAAGCCTATAGACGCGCCTATTAGTGTACTAGTATATCTCGAATCGCAAGCCCTAATAGAAGTAGATAGATTTAGGAGCGTTATCACTGACTTTTAAAATGGATGCTAATACACTTCAGAGAGTAATGAATAGTGAACGAGTCACACGTTCCAAATTTATCGGCGTGTTTGCGAAGAATGAAACATTGAGTTTGCCAAGTACGCGAGAATGCGGTAGTCTTATTGTGAACACAGATGTCATCGGTAATGAAGGGATTCATTGGATCTGTCTATTTTAAAAATAGACACCGCCTGTACTATTTTGATTCACTCGGTACTCAACCCTGGAGTGACCCTGTTATTGTAAAATTTCTCGCTCAGTTACATATTCCCGAAGTTGTATGGAACCCGTTTCGTATACAAGGATATTTTAGTAATACTTGTGGAATGTACTGCATCATTTCTCATGCATATGTCATGTGATAAAGAATTTATAAATTTTTAAAATTTATTTGACCCGTGACACTCACACGCGACGAAACGATGAAATGGTATGCAGACAGATAAAAATCCGTTTTCCAATTGTGCGTACTCGTTGTATAGTATAATGTTTTTGTTCGTGTGTATATTTGTAACGTTAGTTTGTATATTCTGTAGTTTAAGATGGTTATTGTACTGATTTCTTTCATTTAATAAATTTATGAAAATATATTGTCTTCTTCCCCCAAAAAAGATCGAAAAACACTTACATTATTTCGATGTGACATTCATTATGCTGACTGTTCAGTATATCCTCCGTATTCATGACACGAGATTCTTCAAAAGATTGTATAAACGTGTCAAATCCTCATCGACCTTAAAGGAGAAAGAACAATGTTCATATTGAATCTTTTTTAATAAAAACATATACAGAGTATACATATTGTAAGACAGATCCCATTATGTGAAGATATCTTTGGTTCGCTCAGAGAAGCTCATTTAAGAGGTAATTCCGAATAACATTTATAAAAAAACATGCAAAAGATTGCCATAAAAAATGTCGATTTTAGCATAATGGTGAGTATCTAAATGACGTATTTGACGAGATACTACATCCCTCCATATATATGAAATCATCTTTCTGACAGTTTGTGAATAAAAAATAAAAATAAAATTATAGACACTTACATTTCTATGGTAGTCCCTTGCGTCGGATTGTAAGGAACGTCACTGCAAATATCTTCAACGGTTTGCGTTGGAAATAATCCATCACGGTCAATCTCATTAAAAAGATTAATTGCAGTCAATGCTGCAGTGTCACCTTCTTGATACAAATCCGGAAAAGCGTAAAGTTCGTGTTTCATGGCTGAGGGAATGTTTATTCACTGGCAGAGGGAATGTATATTCACTGGCGCGAAAATAGCTACTGTTACTCCCAACTGAAAAATATTTCCTTTTATATGCACAATCGCCAAGCTCCGCCCCAAAAGATCAAGAGCAGATGTTCGTAGTGATTGGTTGTCAGTGTAGCTGGGTGGAGCTATGATAGGTTTGTGTACTAATCGTAAACCACTATAACGGGTCCATGCTTTGGACGACTAATGGCATCTTTATATTTTCTTCAATAGATTTAATGCTCGTATTACCCCTTGCTGTCTTTACCATGTCAATATTTGCGACAATACTTGGTTTCCCCCCCACTATTCCCGGATCAATAGTCACTAATGTATTCGAGAGGATTTTATAATAAAGAAATTATAAATATATCCATTCCTTTAATTACATATTTTAAAAAAGAAAAGAGTATTCGGTTTCCACGTTAAACTGTGGGTCTAAGGCGGAGTGAAAACCTTAATCATTGTTACAATTCGGGGAAGAGCTAGTTATTATTATTATTACTAAAGAGAAAAATCTACATTGTTTTCGTACATATCACATTTTGCTGACATACTACCCCCGGATCAATAATCAAATGATCCTGTTATTTTAAATCCGGATCAATAATCAAATGTTCCTGTTATTTTAAATGTTGAAATTATGATGTGAAAGAGTAAGCAATGATTCCCTGACGAGATGTATTTCTGATTCGGGTTCCACGTTAAACTGCAGGTCTAAGGCCGGAGTGAAAAGCTTAATCTTTCCAATTCGGCGAAAAGGAGTTAATTATTATTATTATTACTACTGTAATTTGTACCACCCTATATATATATATATATATATATATGATGAATAAAACCACGAAGGAAAAAAGAAACACAAAGGGGTGCTCAAGCGCTTTCGTCTAATGACATCCTCAGGAACACTGGAGTGAAAGGACAGATCAAGGCAATATATACTGTAGGTTACAAAAATAAACATACATACATACATATTCATATATATATATATACATATATATATATATATATATTATATACATATACATATACATATATATAGTAAGCATAGAAAAAATTGTGGGAGGAGCAAACATTTATAGTTTATGAAACAGGTCACAAAAGAATAAAGAAATAAAAATAAATATAAATATAAATTGAGAAAAAATTAATTACCAAATAGTGCCTTAGTGATATATATGTCACAGCCTAAATAATCCTAAAGAAATAAACAGGCAAATAAAAAAACCCACAAATATATATACACACATATATATTATATATATATATATATATATATATATTATATATATATATATATAAAAACACTTTTAGCACTTTGGCCGACCTTCAATATAAATTCAAATGGCTTGTTTATGGAACAGGTCACAAAAGAATAAAGAAATAAAAATAAATATAAATATTGTAAGTGGAGTCTACAAATTCAAGCTCAAAAGGGAAGTTTTACAATCAATTTAATAGATGATGCCAAATTGATATATATGTCACAAAGAAATAAAGAAATAAACAAAAAAAAAAAAAAAAAATTAATTATTAAGAAAATAATAAAAAATAATAATAATAAATTGAAAGATAAATTTTAAGAGAGGCACACCAATTTATAAGGGAAAAATTACCACATATGCATATTATAGTCACAAACGAATAAAAAAGTACAAGTAAATATAAATTGGAAAACAAAATGATGCCTAGATGATATATAAAGAACAATAAAAATATATACAACATATATACGGTATATATACGAAATATAAACGCAATATATACAGAATATATATATATATATATATATGCATAAGGGAAAAAAATTACCAAATTTGTTTTTATAATTATTGTCTGAAAAAACGGTAGGTCGCAAAAGAATAAAGAAATAAAAATAAATATAAATTGAAAAAATTACAAATAATACACGTACACATGTATACCCGCATAACCAAATATATATACATATACACACATATATACAAACACACACACACACACATATATATATATATATATACGCATACAAGCTTGACCATCGCGAAATGAGAAATCATCGCGCAGAACCTTTGTGAGGTTGTAAGGTAAGGTAAGGTACATACACATATATATATATATATATGTTAAACACAGACCGTGCATGGAACAAGGAACTCTTCTGGGAAAATTAAATCCACTATAGTCCGAATAAGTAATGGTAAATGACAAATACCATAGTTTTTTTCCTTTTTCATGATTTTAGCCCGACGAGTTCCTTGTTCCATGCACGGTCTGTGTTTAACATATAATGTTCTCAGGGAACCATTCTGAGTTTGTGTATATATATATATATATATATACACACACATTTAACTGCATACATACATACATACATACAAACATATACACACATACATACATACATATACACACATATACATACAAACACATTTAACTGCAATGACACACACATACTCACATACACATACATACATACACATACACGCATACAGCAAAAAATTGAAAAATAAAATTGTAAGAGAAACAAAAGACAAAAACAAATTTTTACCAAAGATTTAACAACCTGCCCTTTTTGTTTAAATCCATTCTGAAGGAATTCAGAGCAACGGGATCGAGTTGAAACAGACCTTTACTCATGTTAAGGTTATTTGTAAGTTGAATTATAGCCGACTCAAGAATATTTCTATTAACAATGTTGCTAGAGTGAAACAAAACTGAAACATTATTCCAATCAATACAATGGGATAACTCTGACAAATGGACAAAAAGGGCACTGGACAACTGTCCCGTTCTAACGGAATATTGATGCTGTTTTACACGCGTTTGCAAATCCTTTCCCGTCTGACCTATGTAAAAGGAATCACATTGCTTACACCCAATTTTATAGATAATGCCTAAATTATTGGTAGGGCTATTTTTTACTATGATGTTTTTCACAATATTCAATATTCAAATCAAGCTCAAGCGTGATGTTGATAAAAATAGGTTTTGTTTTTTTTGGGAAGAGGACGGTCAACTATTAACTTATCGGTATACTACCATAGTATTTGGTCTGGCCAGTTCACCTTTCATACTCAATTATGTCATTAAATATCACGCCAATCAGTATCTAGATGATTTATGCTCTCAGGTTCTCAAGAAACATTTTTATGTGGATAATTTAATTTTCACAAATTCAGATCCAGAATTACTTCTGGAATTATACTCCACTTTAAATCAGAGAATGTCTGAGGGAGGTTTCAACCTTAGATCATGGAACACTAATTTAGACTGTCTCAAAAACATAATGGTTCAAGATCAAAAGGTTGTTCAACATGAATGCTTGGAAAAGGTGCTGGGTTATCACTTTGATGTAAGTCGAGACTTAATCTTGCTGTCAGAATATGATCTAGACCCTGAAGCTTGTACCAAGCGCCAAATCCTTCAGCGTCTATCTAACCCAAACAAATTAAAAACACAATCAGCTACAATTATATCAGTCACTTTAAATGTTGATAAAACTGAACCCATTCTTGACATCAAACAGTTTTCAAACGTTCACAAAGTCCATAGAATCACGGCTTATGTACTCAAGTTTGTTTTCAAATGCAGAAAGAAACCCAATGTAGACGTGGATAGGGCTAGTAGGTTGTATTGGCTATACATCATGCAACTTGAATCTTTTGACAAAGAAAATCAATTTCTTGAAACAGTTCAAGAAAATCCCAATCAGCATGTTCCCAATCTGGTTAACCGTCTGGATCTCTTTATAGACGAAGTCAGATTGATTCGAACCAAGGGCAGGCTTTCAAGAACAAACGTGTATGATTATGACATCATAAATCCCATATTACTAGGTAAACATCACTACTTCACTGAATTAATAGTTCGAGATTGTCACTCTAGATGCAAGCATTTAGGTATTCAATCCACCTTAACAATGCTGCGCTTGCAGGGGTTTTGGGTCACTAGTGCTAGACAAACCATCAAGCGTATCATTTCTAATTGCATCACTTGCAGAAAATGCAATCAATTTTCTTACAAGTATCCCAAATTCGCCAATTTCCGTAAGCATCAGATGCGTTTGTTCACTCCCCTTAAACATGTTGGGGTTGACTTCACTGGTCACGTTTGGGTCAAAGATCCTAACTCAGGAAAAACTGTCAAACGATTTATTTTGCTCTATACTTGTCTTCACATAGCCATACATTTAGATCTGCTTCCTGATATGAGTACCAAATCTTTCTTGCTCTCATTCCAGAGATTCACTAATCTATATGGTGTTTGTGACAGAGTTTATAGCGACAATGCTAAAAGTTTCATTCAAGGTGTAAGGCATTAGAGGACTCTTTAAATTCTAACGAATTTGAAGAGCACATGCGAGCCAGTGGTATCAAACACATCAGGCTTCCAGTTTATTCAGCCTGGATGGGATCTGCTTGGGAGCGTCTCATTTGAGTTGTGAAAATCTGCCTTTTCTAAACCATTGGGCGTTCTGTTCTAGATCATTTCGATCTACTGACCTTGCTAACTAGCATTCAAAACGCTGTAAACTCTCGTCCGCTCACATACGTTACGTCAGGGAATGAATTGTCAAGTTTAACGCCTAATTCATTCTGTAGTGAATACTCTTATTTTAGTTTCAAGTTAAATGTTAATTTTACCGTCTTGAATTTCGGAATAGTATAAATTCATTTTAAATTAGTTACCCCATTATAATTCAATTGTGAACCACATTAATACTAATTTTATGTATACTATATTATTTTATTGTATGTAAACATAATTAATTATATATCACAATTGTCAGTTAATTATTTATATTCAAATATTTATTTTAATCTAATACCATGTCCATTTTACAAATAAATAATAGAAACCAAGGTTATATTTTCCACCTTTGGTACTGTCGCAGTTTCGCCTAACGGACTCAAGACGGCTAGTGAGATAATCACTGGTTGGCACTTAACTAGCGGCAGTGCTTATGGCTACATCATCCAGGTTAACCTATACCGGATAGATGCGCTACGGTCCCAAGCCGTAGCTTGCCTAGGCCGACGACGACGACGACGTAAACCAACAATTGGTGACCCCGGAGCTGGATTACCCCTTTTACCCGAATGACTAGGACTAGACTGTAATGTCGTTCGTGCCCATCACCCCCTTCACCCGAACGACTAGGACCAGACTGTAACGTCGTTCGTGCCCATCACCCCCTTCACCCGAGCGACTAGGACCAGACTGTAATGTCGCTCGTGCCCTCTGCCCCTCACCCCTGCCCGTGCGCTCTGTGCCTGCGCTCGTCTCAACCTCCACTCCTTCGTTGGGAACTTGTCGTCTTGCTTGTACGTCAGCAAGCATAGGAGAAGATGCCTGACGACGCTGGTGCCATCTCCCACTTGAGCGTAAAGCTCCCCGTCTTCTGGCCGGGTGATCCATTTATTTGGTTCCACCAAGTGGAATCAAATTCAACTTGGGAAGGATCACCGCTAGCAGGACGAAATACGATCATGTTTTGTCCTCTCTACCAGCGAGCATCATCTCTGAAGTCCGTGACGTCATCGTATCTACTTCCACGAGTGAGGACCCGTACAACGATCTGAAGTCTGCCATCCTGTGCCGCACCACTGTCTCCGAGCGTGAGAAACTACATCAGTTAATCTCAAAAGAAGAACTTGGAGACCGTAAGCCCACTCAAATGCTGAGGGCTATGCAGTACGCTCTAGGCGAACGCGCACAAACCTTCGATAAGGACATCTTTAGACAGTTGTTCTTGCAGAAACTTCCTCCATCAGCTCAGCGTGTCTTGGCCACTATGGATCCTGCTACTCCAGTTGATAAACTAGCAGAAACTGCCGACAAAGTAGTGGAGATTGACACAGCTCCGGTCAACAACGTGAACACACAATCGGAACTGGAGTTGAAAGTGAAAGAGTTAAGTCAACGACTCAACCACGTTTGTTCTCTGCTACAAAATCAACGGCAAAGAAGCCATTCTCGGTCAAGATTTACGAAGAGGCATCGTTCGAGTTCCGGGAAGATCTGCTTCTACCACTCGAAATTTGGAAAGAAGGCTAGGAAGTGCATCTCCCCTTGCAATTTTTCGTCGGAAAACCCCAGCAGCGAGTCCTAATGGCGTCTAGTACTCGCACTGCCAACCTGTTATTCATAAAGGACAGGAACTCTGGTGTCAATTTCTTGGTCGATACCGGAGCGTCAGTCAGTGTATTCCCTCAAAAAATCTGGTCATAAGCACTCGGAATCTCCGCCTCTATACGCTGCTAACGGTTCACGCATACCCACGTACGGTACTCAGTCGCGTGAACTAAACTTGGGCCTTCACCGATCCTTCAAGTGGATTTTCATCTGTGCTCAAGTGCAGCATCCCATAATCGGCGCTGACTTCCTCCAGCATTTCAAACTCCTGGTGGATCTTGACAAGCGACGCTTATGCGACCAGGCCACACTGCTTTCTGTTCTTGCCAAACAGGTTGCCCTTCCGGACGCCTCGAACTCTGCACTTTCCATCGTTCCCCCTAATTCCATGTACCAGTGCCTTTTCCAACGATATCCAGGAATTCTTCAACCGATGCAGATGGGTGATACCATTAAGCACACCATTACCCATCACATTACAACAAAAGGTCCCCCTGTGTTTGCAAAACCCAGACGTCTTGCCCCGGACAAACTGAAAGCTGCCAAATCGGAATTCCAGCTTATGCTGGATCTTGGGATAATAAGACCTTCCAAAAGCAGTTGGTCCTCTCCCCTACACCTGGTCCAGAAGAAGTCAGGAGACTGGAGACCATGTGGGGATTACCGGTTTTTGAATTCGACAACCATCCCGGACCGATATCCGGTACAAATGTCCAAGACTTTACTTCTCTTCTCCACGGCAAATCTATCTTCAGTAAAATAGATCTCGTTAAGGCTTTCCACCACATTCCCGTAGAACCTTCGGATATTCCCAAGACTGCAGTTTGTACACCATTTGGGTTATTCGAATTTGTGAAGATGCCGTTCGGGCTACGGAATGCTGCGCAAACCTTTCAGAGGTTTATAGATGAGGTCACCAGAGGCTTAGACTTTGTTTATGCCTACATCGATGATTTGCTTGTGGCCAGCTCAACGGAAGAGGAACATAAGGAACATCTTTCACTCCTCTTTCAACGCTTAGAACAATACGGTGTTACTATTAATGCATCTAAGTGTGTGTTTGCACAGCCAACCTTGGAATTTCTTGGTCACACGATTTCGCAGCACGGAATTACCCCCCTTCAGGACAAGTGTGAAGTGATAAAAAATTACCCAATGCCAAATAATCAGCGTGAGTTACGTCGGTTTCTAGGTTGGTAAATTATTACCACAAGTTCATTAAAAACTGTGCTAGTGTTCTTGCTCCTCTACACGCTATGATCACACACAAACGCAAGGTAACGAAATTGTTATGGTGTAGCGATAGTTTACAGGCGTTCGACAATGCCAAAAATGCTATCAAGTGCATTGTCTCTGTCATTTCCTATCAGTGATGCCCCCCTAACTCTGTCGGTCGATGCATCAGATGTTGCGATCGGTGGTGTGTTGGAACAAACCATTAACGGTCAACAAGCACCCATCGCGTTTTACTCGAAAAAGCTGCAGCCAGCCCAAACGCGTTATAGTGCTTTCGGACGTGAACTTCTTGCTATTTACTTAAACGTGAAGCATTTTCAACATTTCCTTGAAGGCCGAGAGTTTTGTGTTTTTACCGACCACAAACCTTTGGTCACTGTCTTCAATAAAAACAGCTGTAACCACTCTCCCAGAGTCATCAGGCAACTCGATTATATCTCGCAATTTACCACAGATATCCGCCACATCAAAGGTGTCTTGAACACTCCAGCGGATGCACTTTCAAGAATAGAGATTACTTCTGTTACCCTCAGCTCTACACTGTGGAATGCTATTGCACAGGATCAAGATAAGGATACGGAACTACAAGACCTGCTCAGAGAAGACTCCACTCACTCACTTTCCCTCAAGAAAATGAGTATGCCAGGATTGTCTGTGCCCCTCTATTGCGACGTATCAACAGCTGCTATTCGCCCTTATGTCCCTCCATGTCACAGACAAGCAGTCTTCACGGATCTTCATAAGCCCTCCCATCCTGGTATCCGTGCTTCGCAACACCTGGTTACCTCTCGCTTTGTTTGGCCCTCGATGCGGAAGGATGTCAAACATTGGACCAAAACGTGCCTTGCCTGCCAGCGTGCCAAAGTCCAAAGGCACACCAGGTCCCCCTTTGACGCATTTCCGCCCCCATCCCAGCGATTTGAAATAATTCATGTAGACATTGTTGGCCCTCTTCCAGTGATCCAAGGCCAACGTTATCTGCTCACCTGTCTCGACCGCTTTTCCAGATGGCCTGAAGCCATCCCACTTCCTGATATCCAAGCGGACACTGTTGCAAGAGCCTTTCTTCATGGATGGGTATCAAGATTTGGATTGCCGACAAAAGTCATCACTGACCAAGGTCGCCAATTTGAGTCTTCGCTTTGGAAGAAGTTTACCAGCTTGTTGGGTACAGTACATGCGCATACCTGTGCGTATCATCCGCAAGCTAACGGCCTCGTCGAACGCTTCCATCGCCAGCTGAAGTCATCCCTTATGTGTCACGAAGACTCCCATTGGATGGATAAGCTTCCACTCGTGTTGCTTGGTATTCGCTCTGCATTTAAGAGTGATCTGAAGACTACAGCGGCTGAACTAGTCTATGGAACAACACTGCGGCTACCAGGTGGCTACTTCACTGCAGGGGATAAGTCATGCGATCCTACGGAATTCGCTCAAACACTTTCCTCTCACATGCAGTCCCTTCAGCCTGTTCCCCCTCGATTGACTAGCCAACAGAACATCTTTGTTTCCCCAGCCCTCCAATCTTGCACCCACGTTTTCGTTCGTGTACCTCTCCCAAAACGGCCTCTCCAATGTCCATATGACGGGCCCTATGAAGTTCTCCGACGTACGCGCAAATCATTTCTCATCCAGCGCGGTTCCAAGGTCGACAAGGTTTCTATCGATCGTCTTAAGCCTGCGTTTTTGGAATCAACCTTAAGCGAGGTACATGTAGCTACCAAAAAGGTCCAGCGGAAATCTGTGTCGTTCGGAACTCTTTGAACTTCCTCTCTGGTGGGGGAGTGTGTAGTGAATACTCTTATTTTAGTTTCAAGTTAAATGTTAATTTTACCGTCTTGAATTTCGGAATAGTATAAATTCATTTTAAATTAGTTACCCCATTATAATTCAATTGTGAACCACATTAATACTAATTTTATGTATACTATATTATTTTATTGTATGTAAACATAATTAATTATATATCACAATTGTCAGTTAATTATTTATATTCAAATATTTATTTTAATCTAATACCATGTCCATTTTACAAATAAATAATAGAAAACCAAAGGTTATATTTTCCACCTTTGGTACTGTCGCAGTTTCGCCTAACGGACTCAATACGGCTAGTGAGATAATCACTGGTTGGCACTTAACTAGCGGCAGTGCTTATGGCTACATCATCCAGGTTAACCTATACCGGATAGATGCGCTACGGTCCCAAGCCGTAGCTTGCCTAGGCCGACGACGACGACGACGTAAACCAACAATTCCTTTAGCACAAAAAGGAATCTTTGGTATTCAAGTTTGAAACCGATAATGATCCTTTATGGTCACAAAATCCCCCTACTCATAACGAACTAAACAAATCGTTTGAATTGTTGAACAAAAAGTATTCTCAATTTAGACAATGGTGGTATGAGGAGTACCTGTTGAGTCTTCGAGAACATAGTCGAGATTTATACGAATCAGACTGGATTAATCGCATCAAAGTTGGCGATGTGTGGTCTTGATTAAATCAACTACTAAAACCAGACCCTTTTGGCAGATGGGACGCATCCTGCATTTGTTTGTAGGAGATGATAACAAAGTCAGCAGTGTTCAACTCAAGAGATCTGATAACCAAGTTTTAAATTATCCTATTTGTCACCTGTATCCATTAGAAATCTCGATTACTCATAATGGTGCTCGTCAAGACCTTCCTAATTCCAAAGATGTTCCAAGAAGAAAACCTAATCTAAGACCCTCTAGGAAGGCTGCAATTCATGGCAAACAAAGTGTCAAGGACATACTAAATAGGGAAGACGATTAGGATTAAGATTAAATTTAAGATGGTTATGGATTCAAAAAAGTAAAAAAAAAAATACAAACAATTATTTGGTGGTGGGTGTCATATATCAAATTTTAAGATTTAGACTGCAATTTTAGATTTTAAATTGCAGTTTCTCTGTCGGGAGGTTATTAGATTTATTTTTCTCCTCAGTTAATTATTTATTATTTTCATCATTATATTCAATCCTTTCATTAATTATTTACCAAATGGTTGGTTCAAGTTTGTACGGATATATTTTCCGTATTTTCAAACCACTACAACCAAAAACCGTACCGGCTGCCTCATGAAATAAGGCTGCTGGTTCTTTTTTAGCAGAGACTTGAGAGTGAAGTTGTTGGACTGTTTAATTGGTTTAAAAGCTCTGAATAGTGAGGCTATAGGATTATGATTGTGTTTCAAATCTGTTTAGCTAGCTGTGTTGCTGATTTCTCTTCAGGTTTGATCAGTGTTTCAGAGTAAAGTGCATTAAATTGCATTCCTTTTTCAAGTTCAATCATCTATTTCAAATTAGGCTGTTATAAGGCAGTTAGGTATAACATTTCCTTTTCAGAAAACAGGTAATCAATCTTATATTTATTCAAGAGTTATCAAGGTAAAGTGTTTACAATTAAAACTACTAAGGTAATAGTCTATTTTGTTTTCTTAGAATAGGGCAATTACTACCAACTAAAGAGGGTGTTTAACTATAATCAAGTTTAATCCTCTGATAGCATAAAATTTCTATCAGCGGGAATCAATAATATTAGTCAGGATTTGATATTTAGTATTAATAAATTAATAGTTTAGTATTCAAATACTGTGTTGGGTTATTATATTTATTTCCCTCCTTACTTAATTATTTATTATTTCTCATCATTATATTCAATCCTTTCATTAATTATAATATTTAATGAAAGGATTGAATACAGTGATGAGAAATAATAAATAATTAAGTAAGGAGAAAAAAAAAATATATATATATATATATCACGATAAACAAATAATATTATTTAAGATGGTAATTGAAGGTAAATAATAATAGCTATGTTGGCTAAACAAGTATATTTTAGTCTAACTGAATAATGTAACTTAATAATAGTTTTTGTCATATGGACTATAGTCTGCCAATAAACCTTTTAATTTAATTTCAAATGTAATTGAGTTATATAAAATCAGTTATTATTAAGAAAATCTCTCCAACAAAGTTCTCACTCACAGGCCTGTGTAATTTACAGTCAATAATTGTTAACAATAATAATAAGAATAATAAGAATAATAATAAATATTTCTCGTTACAGAAAAATCACTAGAAAAAATTACATACGTTTAAAAATGTTTATTATTAATTAGTTTGGAAAATCTGGCATGATTGTGAACTGGGTTGCCTATAATGATTAACGTACTTAAAGAAATATGCAGCTACTGTACAGTGTACATTGAATCAGTAAACTTATCAAATATACTGTATATATTTACGGTATATATATATATATATATATTAGTGGTGGACCGGATATCCGCATAATTTTTAACATCCGCATCCGCACTTCTGACTGCGGATGTTATGCGGATATTACCTCTAATAAATTATACAATTTACAATTAAATTAGTTTATAAAGTAGCTTATAAGGCCTAGTCATGCACATTTCATGTAAAGTATTAATTATTAATGAACAAACAAATATATAAACCTCAAAATATAAATACCTGGTAACACAGAAAATTGAATGAAACTTGTTTCATTCAATTTTCTGTGGCTGAAACTCTTGAGAAAGTTATTATTTTTATCCTAATGAAAACATTAATAGTAATTTTAATTCTTATGCATTGCCTGCCATAATAGTAATATCACGAAATTTGAAAAATTATGTCATATATTCATAATTCTATATTATATTGATAGATTAAATATCCGCATCCGCGGATATTGAAATTAAAAATCCGCATCCGCAGATGTTGAAAAACTGACATCCGGTCCACCACTAATATATATATATATATATATATATATATATATATATATATATATACAGGGTGTCCCATAAGTCCGGCATCATAGGAAAAATAATAAAAAAAGGCAAAACAAAAGCTTTTATTTACACAACGTGCTCAATATGTCCACCATTGTTTTCAATACACAAATTCAGACGTGATACCCAGTCAGCAAGCACATGGTGAATGACGTCAGGAGTAATGGTGTTACATGCCCCAACAATGCGCTGCCGCAAATGTTCAACACTCCTAATTTTCTCTGTGTATACCAGCGCTTTCAAGTGGCCCCAGAAATAAAAATCCATGAGTAGAATCATCTGGATTCGTTCTTCCTTGCTCACAGACATTATGGCCTGTAGAAAGAGAAAAATATGAATTATGGTTTGTAGAAATAGAAAAATATGAATTTCTCCTATGATGCCGGACTTATGGGACACCCTATTATATATATATATATATATATACACAAACTCAGAATGGTTCCCTGAGAACATTATATGTTAAACACAGACCGTGCATGGCACAAGGAACTCTTCTGGGAAAATTAAATCCACTATAGTCCGAATAAGTAATGGTAAATGACAAATACCATAGTTTTTTTCCCTTTTTCATGATTTTAGCCCGACGTGGGCAACGGGTCTCTCGCAAAGAGATCCCATAAATATAGCTTCCCTCACCAGCTATCTGCAAAGCAGACAGGATCCAGCTTTGGGACGTGGATCTAGGGTTTAAAGCAAGCCTAGATCCCCTACACTCAGAACCTCTATATAAGTAAAAGACTCGTTGCATTCACGTCGTGTTGAATAAATCAAAGAAAAAGGGGTAACTATTGTATTTTTAGCCAAAAAAAACAAAACTTAAACCTCAACCGGGACATTGAGCGTCCACTTTTCAAGGCACGAAACACGTCCGTTTAGTATACACAAACTCAGAATGGTTCCCTGAGAACATTATATGTTAAACACAGACCGTGCATGGCACAAGGAACTCTTCTGGGAAAATTAAATCCACTATAGTTCCACTATATGTTCTCAGGGAACCATTCTGAGTTTGTGTATACTAAACGGACGTGTTTCGTGCCTTGAAAAGTGGACGCTCAATGTCCCGGTTGAGGTTTAAGTTTTGGTGTTTTTGGCTAAAAATACAATAGTTACCCCCTTTTTCTTTGATTTATTCAACACGACGTGAATGCAACGAGTCTTTTACTTATATAGAGGTTCTGAGTGTAGGGATCTAGGCTTGCTTTAAACCCTAGATCCACGTCCCAAAGCTGGATCCTGTCTGCTTTGCAGATAGCTGGTGAGGGAAGCTATATTTATGGGATCTCTTTGCGAGAGACCCGTTGCCCACGTCGGGCTAAAATCATGAAAAAGGAAAAAAACTATGGTATTTGTCATTTACCATTACTTATTCGGACTATAGTGGATTTAATTTTCCCAGAAGAGTTCCTTGTGCCATGCACGGTCTGTGTTTAACATATATATATATATATATATATATTATATATGTAAAAATGAACAATGAATAATTCCTATATAATCTTTATAATTCAAATATTCATTTTTCCATAAGAACCAAAATCGCCTAACGCGAGTTTGGATAAAATTTTGATTTACTTTCTATTTTTGCAGTGTCATAACCATGCTATATACCATTTGTATGGTTGAGTCGTATCCATGTTTGTGTCACTGGAGGTTCGTTGTGAGAAGCGAATGTCCCTTAATTTCATTCCCTTAAAGTACAAACAAGACAATCGACGGTTTAGATCGTTTAACATTTCCATCAGAATGTTACCCATACCTCCATTTCCCATTTATTATAGACTTTATGATAATTAATTATTGTTGTCTTGCATCTAACCCTCATCCCTAAATTTTATTAGATTATACATACATATTGCATGTGGCATGATTTGAACCCTTGTTTGTACTTCTTTATTCATTACGGTATTTCTCTAATTTATCTCTTCTAAATTCTCCCAATAATGACTTGTACTCTACGTACAAATTAAATAACTATGGCGTATTAATTATGAATTGACGTATGGCATAATTTGAATAACTGTGACGTCATAAAGTAGCGTAATTATCATCACATTTTCCATACCTTGAATACCGATCATATCTTTAGTATTCAATGTATGGTAAATTCTTTAACATAATAATAAAAACTTTACACCCTATACGTCATTATTTATATGTTGTTCATTCATACATCCATTTTCTTTCTTGACCTTTATCTTTTGTTAATTTTATTAATTATTTCAGCTAATTCCTAAATGGCGACATAATGTCGGGTCGTACATTGAGTACAATCCCAAGTACATCACTGAGTACATTGTAATTTTGGTTTATTACAACTATGATTATAATTACCAATTAATTCACATTCGCTTGTTATCGTTAATTACAGTTTCATTAAAGTACATTAATTACATTATATTAAATTATTATCGTTAATTATAGTTTCATTAAAGTACATTAATTACATTATATTAAATTATTATCGTTAATTATAGTTTCATTAAAGTACAGTGCTTACAAGAAGTCTCACGCCTCTGTCTCGTCCCAAGCTAGTCTGTAAGGTATAAAATGGGCGGTCCTTATTGCAGCAGAGGTGTGTTCGGATTGGTGCACATAATTGCTCTAACCCCATCAATGACGTCCACATTATCTTTGTGTTAATCACTCTATCTATTTACATATAGAGACGTATTGTATATACAGAGATGGGCAGTAACGCGTTACATTAACGACGTTACGTAACGAACGTTACAAAAGTAACGAGTAACGGTAACGCCTGAAAGATTTTCAAATGTATCAATGTAACAGTAACGCTTTGCAAATTTTTTATCAATGTAACGGATTTTTTCGTTACTCGTTACATGTATAAAGCTTATAAACCCGAGGAAAAGTTGGTACACACGGAAATTATGAAAAACACTTTCTATCAAAATTTAACTAACTCGCTTGAAACTGCTGTAAGGAAAATAGTAAGAATTTCTAAATCAAAACGTGTATCTTCGCCGCGTACGCTCAATGCCCAACTGTAAAGACGTAATAATACTATAGTGCTTTGTGCTGACGTGTTCGGCTTCATAATCATAAATAATGTCGAGCTTCATATTCTATCATATGTATCATATGTAGCTATTGAATTGTGTTAACAAACTAACAATAATAAATCGATGCTTGAATTTGAATTTGATAACATTGCCATTCCATTCATGAGGACTATTAAATGCAATTCACTATTCCGTGTTAGTGGCAACAACTAAATTTATATTTTCTAGGTCTCATCATCTTTCCAAAAAATCATTGGGGGTGTAAATTATTGTGCAATATATCGTTCTTAAGAGAACAACATTTATATAGTCAATAATAGTAGCTATTAGAATTTATGTGTATGGCTGCCATTTGTAAGTTTATCTGTAGTTTCAAAATACGTGTAAAGGCACATACACAAATATCAAATGTAACTAGTTACTTGTAACGTCGTTACCTACATGTATCGAGTAACGGTAACGCTTTAAGGATTTTCAAAAATAACGATGTGACGGTAACGCCGAGTACATTTTCGACGTGTAAGGAGTAACGGTAACGCCGCCCAATTTAATGTAACGGTGCCCATCACTGTGTATATAGATATATATGGAGTATGCAGGAGATAACGTGTCTCAGTCCCAGCTATGGTAGTTGTCTTACAATTAACAGTCCCAAGTGCAAGTTACGTTAACACCTCCACATAAACTACCCTCGACTAAAATAACATACGTGAAGCCCTTACCCAGAAACGATTTAAAAGGTGTGATTTAAAAGCTCTCTCTCTCTCTCTCTCTCTCTCTCTCTCTCTGATCACACCGCATCCCATCAGAGGTCTTCAGCAGGGACATCGGCAATGTATCCATATAACGTTAATAATAACCGAAACTCGGGAAAAATATACTCTCTGCCTTCCGCTCTATCCCAAATCCTTTTCTCTTAGTAACCTCTTAATACAAACTAATCTATCATATTTTGCGACTTTTTAACTCTGGTAGGATTCAATTCCATTCCTATAGTGTAAGAGATACTTAAATTCATGTGTGCATTATGCCATATGATGTGCGCAATAAATAATCATTTTTAAATAGTTGGAGCGTTCAAGGTCATCTGTAATAATCTATAGACTACCCCTCAAGCCCACTCTCAACACTTAGATTTCCCTAAGACACAGGCGTCTTCAAGTAACATGAATGCGTAGAGATCTAAGGTGTTAGATTCCATATTATATAATTTATGTGCTAGGTTTAAGAACGCTGGCATTGAAGGATGGAAGGAAGGGACAGTAAAAGCGATAATAGGTTTAATGAAGGAAGTGGAATAAGCAGGGATCTTTTCTTGCAATGTCTACGCTCGTGGAGATGATAATATATGCACTGTTGAAACAAACTATAAGAAGGTAATAATTTCAGGAAAAAAATAAAAACTGGCAACATCGAGGCCATCACATGTTTATGGGAATTGTCATATGATATGCTACCAATAAACTCTTATATACTACTATATACAGTATACTGTATTACGCAATAATTACAATGAACAAATCAAATGCAAATTTCTCTGATTCACGGCCCACCAGTCTTGCTTTAGACTAATGACTTTCATAAGATGGAATAGGTTACCACTTAAAACAATGGATAAAGTATCTATTAGTGAGATGACCGTGACTTCCTCGAAATGCGAGCGCGTGAGAGGTTCACTGAGGAATTTGGTCATTAGATTCTTCACGTAGGATATGTATCACAAACAACAATATTGACAACAATTCCCAACAGTTACTTAATATCAATGATTGCATTTGAGCAAATAATTTAGACCTGCGTCAAAATAACTTCGGTATCATGCCATGATTTGGGATATTTGCGGAATTAGTCGTTCTCTATAGTCTACAGTATATATTGAGATGGTATAATGTAATGCCCAGCTAATATTATGATGACCAGGATTGCTCCATAACCATCCCAACATCCCGAAACTTGGTCATTCTGCTTCTTAATCATTTGTATTTTAAACACTAAAATGTAGCAGAAGTGACGTAATAATGGACGTCATTGATTGTGTTAGAGCAGTTATGTGCACCAATCCGAACACACCTCCGCTGTCATAAGGACTGCCCATTTTATACCCAACAGACGAGCTTGGGACGAGACAGAGGCGTGAGACTTCTTGTAAGCACTGTACTTTAATGAAACTATAATTAACGATAATAATTTAATATAATGTAATTAATGTACTTTAATGAAACTGTAATTAACGATAACAAGCGAATGTGAATTAATTGGTAATTATAATCATAGTTGTAATAAACCAAAATTACAATGTACTCAGTGATGTACTTGGGATTGTACTCAATGTACGACCCGACATTATGTCGCCATTTAGGAATGTACACTCGGCGATATTATTATTATTTTTTATTATTTTTTTTCGTTGGGATAAATTTTTGATGTGCTTTCTACTTTGCTAAATAATTGATGACTTGTTCTTTTTAAAATTTCTTAATCAATTTTAGATTTAGATTAATAATGAATCCTGAGTAACTTTTGCAATGTTCATGTTTTGTATACGTTCTCTCTTCGTTATAAAAGATGAAGTCATGTCTTGCCTAAGCATTTAATTGTAAATCTTAAACCTTTAATTTTTATTCATATGCATATTTTAGTGTATATGTAGATGCATAGTTCAATTTCCACTTTTAGTTAACTTGGCAGATCATGATAACATCAGATCTGAAAATACGTGGTTTAAGATAAAAATATGGCTTCATCTTCAAATATCTTGTTTATTCGTTTAAACATTACCACAGCTAAAAGATTTACTTTATTTTCATTTAAATATTGTGCAAAAATAATGCAGCCTTTTTAACTTTTAATAATAATGATGTTAGCAGTTTATGGGTATATAAATCCACAAAAATTCTTCCATGTTCATTCTGAATTAGACTACGAGGATGAGCATTACCTGTAACATTTTAGCAGTAAATTACAATAAGAAAAAGTCTTTATCTTCTCTTTCGAGCCGTGCTCTCTTCAGAGAACTTAGTCATTAAAATCTCCCGATACGTTACAAGAAGAATCCGGGACCCTCAGAGAATTTAATAAGCCTCTCAGAATCCTCCGAGCCACTATAGAAGAACTCGGAAAGTAGTATAGAAGAAACTACTGCAAGTAACACAATCCGTTGCTGCCTCCTAACCAGAACCCCCGTCGACTTCGCACCAACCCAGGCCATAGACGGAGGGGCTAACATATATATATATATATATATATCTGCATCTTTCATTCATTTCACGTGCTTAATTGTGAAATTCATCCCATATATATATATATATATATATATATATATATATAATGGTAAATAAATAATAATGTTTAAGCTAATAATTGGTGGTAAATAATAATAATGTTGGCTAAACTACATAATGTAGCTTAATAGTATTTCTCATATGGACTATAGTCTGCCAATAAGCCTTTTCAATTCAGTTCATTTCGCTTCATTTCATATTAGTGTAGAATAAATGAATTTTAATTAGGAAAAACAAAAGTTACTCCTAGAATTGAAAATAAAATATTTTATTTTAATTTTATTTAATATTTTTAATTAACTTCATATACTACAAATATTAAACAAAGAAATTGTTTTTGATTTAAAATGTGTTTAATCTGAGTTTGTATTTTGTGATGTTCGCATTTTGTTAACACATGAAAGTGGAATTACATTTGAAGAGGTATGTGGTATTGGATTATAATACAAGTCATTTTATGTTTTCAGGTCGATGAATACTCTCGTTAGGCCTATTAAACCCTTTTTCAGATATTTATTTTAAGTTTTCATTTCTATTGTCTGGTGGAACATGCCGGAACCAAAAGTACTCGAATGTTTGTTTGTTTGATTTTGTTTGTCTCATGAAAGACCGTGAAAGAAACCCATAGGAGGATTTTTTTCTCGTGAAGGGAGGCGAGGATGAATCTTTTTTTTTTCAAGGAGGAAGGAGGCTCCGCAAGGGGGCCTCAAGGGGCAAATGCCCTTCATCAAGGACGGTGAGACCCCCTAAATGGGGTGAGGAACTTAAGGAAGGGGGCCTCTTATAACGGAGGCGAAGGCTTTCAGGGGTCCCCTCCAGGGGCAAGTTTCAAAGCACCCCAAATTCCTCTAACCAAACGCGGGCATACTACTTTTTCTGAATAAAGATTTTGAATTTGAATTGAATTTGAATTATTTTGAGTGCTCGTTAAGCGACGTTAGGTCTGGGTTGTAATTGGATGAGTGACAATCCTTTGCGTTTGGACTAATGGTGCGACCCGTGGATTTTAGGAAGCCGTAGGTCTTTTCTGTCAAATGACGCCCCCACCCCCTTTGCTGTTAATAAGGTTTATTCATATACTCAACAACAATAACGATTATGGAAGGGCTATCCTGGTCAGAGTGGTACAATACTCGTTTACGTTTGAGGAAAACTTGCAAGCCCAAGATCTGTCCTACACTCCTACATGCATTCACTTTGGACACAGTTTGATTGTTCACTCAACCGATCATGGATGAATGATAATATATATATCAAGAACATCAATTGTACGAGGTATCCTCCATGATCCGTAAACTCTTTCGACCACAAACACGTTCTGTTTCTAACTTATATAGCGGTCTTACACAGAAAATTACTGTTTCAGTAATGGTTTGGGCTGCTCATAGTTACTCCAGCACGTTTTTGTGTAAATGTGTGACTTTTATCAACGTTTAAGTTTATAAAAGTTAATAAATTGTTACAGCAAACCATTCTAAATACCAAACAACAGTTCCGTGTACAGGATTAGAGCATTAGATAACCTGCATGGGAGTTGAGATACCTGATTGTTTTACGTTCTCAATTTGGACTTAATGTACTGTAATGATGGGGTGTTTAACCTCCTTCGCAACAACTAAGGTCGTATGATGGAAGGGACCTACAGATTTTTGAATTTTGAAAATTTTGCATGGAAACGAAATTCAGGATTGAAGCTAAATGACTTATTCACTAATAGAAGGGGGCGTGTGGTCAAAATGGTTCCGTATACATACAAGTGTCCCATGTTTGGGGGCTACATTCCCTGGGGCATTTAGTTCTTGACCCACTTCTAAAAGACCATTAAAATTTACAAGAATACTTATATTCTTTGGGAAAGCGGCTGGTTGGAATTGGGCCAGCTATTTACTGCCTGGGCTCAGGTGACACTCTCGGGAGTTCATGCCCCCTTCCCTCTGTATGAAAAAGGAAGGGGGCCCTCCTCACTAATAATTTTTATTATTATATAGGAAAAAATTTTACTTTGAAATTCTGTGACCTACTGATGGCCGTGTGGAGTCGTTCATTTCTCATTTGGATGGGAAGTTTATTGAAATGCAAGGCCTACGTCGTGGTCACGCCGTAACACTCTCTCCCGTTAGATCAGCGAGGTTAAACCATGTTGGGGCTGTTCAATAGTTGGATGGGTGTTCTTTATCTTTATTTTACTGTTTCGGAGGATGTTAAACATCTCAATACTGTACATTATTATTATTATTATTATCATTATTATTATTATTATTATTATTAAAATATAGATTAAAAGGGGAAATTTTAGCATTTATTTTCCAAAGTAAATAAAGTGTGACACGTAAATAATTCAAGAAACTCAAACTCAAATAGTTTCTTTCGTTTTAACATAAAATGTTCAGTAATTCCTTAATTATAAGTAAGTTATTCGACCGTGCAATGTTTTGCCTCAAGTTCACATTTAATTTAGATTAACATTTTGAAATACCTGTTTAAAATGCAAATTTTTAAGTTTAAAAAATTTCAAGCTTTCGTCTATATATATATATCTCTCTTTGGTAACCTTTGGTTAGCTTCCGCCCGAATTGTTCATTCTGACCAAGGTCAAGCTTTTCATTCCACCTTAGACCTACAGTTTAACGTGGAATCCGAACCACGACCCACCAGCAGCCCAGCGTCTTAACTAGTAGGCCACCCAGGATACCACTTTCTTTATTGTGTGGAAGGATGAACAGCTGGGTTTTGCTGCGCGTCGGCTGCCGTCACCGGGTCTCGATCCCGGGGCCGATGGATTCGTAGTCAGCGACGCTAACCACTACATCACCGAGGCGCATATATATATTATATATATATATATATATATATATGTGTGTGTGTGTGTGTGATATATCTTTCAACCTTTGAAGTGTTCCGTGCGATGATTCCTCATTTCACGAAGGTCAAGTTTGTCGACCCTCCTCTCGAGTTGGCCTGGTGAAGTAGAAAGTTGATTTCTTGTACTCTCCACCTCACACAGCCAGGTACGCCCGGCTCATCAGAGATTGTTCTGAGCCAGGCGTTTAATCTTCTTTTGAAAATGTCCACCGCAACACCACTCGTGTTCCTTAGTTCTTTGGCAGCTGATTAAACAGTCTTGGTCCTCTCGCAACAAAACTATTTTCCTTCAGGGTTGAGGATGTTCCCTGTCTATCTTTTAATTTGGGAACACGACACAGTCTTCCTTTTCTACTTTCCACTGTTGTTTGGGGAGTTACAGGGTTCAAAGTAAGATTAGGGGCTATAACCTTTCCCAGTAATTTAGTTCTTTGCACCCATTGATCTTGGTTGTGAAGCTTCTCTGAAGCCCTTCTCACTGACTAATGTCTTCTTTTTTATTTGAAGGAGTTAGGACCGAGCAGTATTCCAACTTGGGTATGATCAGTGTTTTCAATAGAGGAATCATTATATTCCTATCCCTTTGTTTAAAGATTCTCAGTATCTGCCCAGTTATTTTTTTTGCTTTGTTTACTGCCATCTTATTTTGTATTTCAAATTTCGCATAATAATAATAACAATAATAATAATAATAATAATGAAAAAGGTAAGGTATTAAAAGTTTTCCTAATTTTATTCTTTCTCGGGGTGGGCGGGGTTGGGGGAGGTTGTTCTACCTTAAAACGTATAGGTCTACAAATATATATAAAAAAAAATATTGTAAGCTAAATACAGGTCTGTATATATATATATATATATATGGACGGTCTGCAATTACAAATAATTGTGGTTTTAAGTCCAGTTTGTGTAGAACAAACCTGAAGTAGTACGAATAGAACTACAATTGATAGGGGTAAATTTGTGCTGCCATGGGGAAGAAACACAAACTCGCACTATATCTTGCTCCTGAAGGATCATGCTCCACGACTGATAATAACTTGGGGTGACTACAGTACAAACTAGCGAACATTGCTATAAACTGGATACAGATATGGATGTTCTTTGGACTAGACTAACACGGAGGATTGTTGCTTCCAATGGTGATGAACCACGTACGAAAGCCTCGTCAGTACATTAACCCCCTATTTGGTTGGCAATGCTGCTGCGAGCTGCTCGTACTCTGAAATTGGCGTAAGGGCAGAATAGCGCTCTGTGAAAAGATGTTCAACTCTTCATACTTCCATTTAAACTATGAATGCATCGATGACTATATATATATATATTGTCAGGTTAAGTTAGGTTGTGTAATATTTTCGAAAGAGAACTGAGACACACGAAACGATAATTGAGAAGTTTAATTCTTATTAAAAATATAACCCAAAAGAATTTGATAAACAACTCCATTCTGACAATAAAGCATATAATTTGTTCGTAAATGGCACAATTCTGTTATGTATATATAACAGCACTAACTGTCCCTTATATATATATATATTTTATATATATATATATATATATATATATATATATATATATATATAGTTCTCATTGTGGCTTCATTCGCTATTATTTGCCACTTATTTGTTATTTTGTATAGTGAAGATCGTTGTTGTTTGATGGGGTTGTTCATTCTCCTTCGCAATACATAAGGTCATATGACGGAGAGGACATACAGCTTTACGTGAGATCCGAACCACGGGTCGCTATATCATCTGGGCGTGGAGGAGTATCCCTATCCAACTAATATCCAGATCCAACTTCGTTTAACTTCACTGTTCGATGGGAAGCTGTGGTGTTCTAACCATTGGCTACGATGTAACACGTATTGTGAAAATGTAGTGAAGTGAAACGGTCACCAGTCCCATGGAATTTCCTTAGCAGAGGATAATTGCAAAACCTGTTTTTTTTTCCCTTTGATTTCGAAACTTGTTCCTAAACTTACGGTACTGCATGAGGAACTAAATTACTGTGTAAAGCGTCGTACAACCACCTTTTGAGTGCACCTGTTGCGCCTGGGTTCACTCGTTTAGGATGGTCCCGATATACACGGATGGCCTTTAAATTTATGACTACAATTTTCTACGGCTTGCTTGAAGCCCTTTGTTATTATCAAACGTTATTATGCCTTCAACTAACAAGAGAGGTTTGCAAGATTGTAAAGAAACAACCCCTCATATAAATTTTATTTCACGAGATTAGAGTTTCACGCACAACAAAAATCTTAACTCTGAAATTTTCGTTCTAAATTTTCGGTTACAACCTAAAATATATTTTTTCTTATCTTTCAATGAAGAGTGTTCCTTCGCGGATAGAATTCATCTTCAAGAGACCAACAACATCCTCTTCTTCGCGTCAAACTACAAAGTTTCTCTCCCTTCATTAATTTCAAAAAGATATAATTTTCGGGAGAAATTAAAATCATTTTAAAAATCACTTCATTCCTGTCTTCATTAACTATTTTGATCTTAGAATTTTTATGTATTTTTGGTACGCGATTACGTAAACAAATTTATCGGTTATGACAAAAATTAGGCTACGCTTTATTCAGTTTGCCTTATTTGGTTACACACACACACACACACACATACACACAGAGGCGTACTTAGCATTTTGGCGCCCCTAGGCAGAGCTTAAAGTGTCTTATAGTTGTGCCATTTGATATCGCTAGTTTGCTATTACAGACTGCGCTTCTTTTTTATTTTAAAACTTATTTGTGAATTCATTTAATTTGTTAGTGCTTATAACTTATTTATTTTCTAGTTTTTGTTTTCTTCCCCCTTTTTAGGTTGAAATACGACAAAATTTACCGCCCTAGGCAGGTGCCTACCCTGCCAATAAGTGAATCCACCTATACACACACACACACACACACACACACACACACACACACACATACATATATATATATATTATGTTTTCGATACAGGTATAAATAAATTAAGTAGTAGGTAGAATAAAGGCCTCAAATGTTTTTTTTTTATAAAGCGCCATACACCTATTCAAAGAACGAGCAACTAGTAGTATCATTGCCAAGTGTATAGAGGTTGAACGTGCTAACGAGGCTCCCGTACGTGTCTCATCATCAATGTAAACAACAATGCTTTGTTTTTATAATCCATTGAACAGTGATTCATAATCATTTCCTTGCCTATGTTGTTAGTTTACGGTGCAGCTACCCCTGCCTTTATAAGTTCTGGTGCATGATTCATCAGGAGCAAGATGTACCGCGATTACAGGAACTTCTCGGTCTCCGTCGTGGCCAATGAGCCAATGTTTCAACGCCGCTTCCCATCGATCAGAGAAGTTAAGCGACAGTGGATTTGGGTAATAATTTGATAGTAGACCGTCCTCAGCGTCCAGATTACGTAACGACCCGTGGTTCGGATCTCACGGAAAGCTGTATCTCCCCTCTGTCATATGACCCTAGATGTTGTGAATGAGGTTAAAAAACCCATCAAATAAACAACAGAAACGCGTGACAAAGCCCGTAAAACATATGACAAAGGATGAAGATAAACTTTTTACAAATTAATAATTATTTTCTGAAATGATCATTACTTTTGCCTTAGAGTTTGTCGGCCATAAATTGAAGATGCAGTTGTTCACAGCAGGGACAGACATCCGTTTCCCATATTTGGGGAAAGATTTATGAGACGAAATGTTTTTGCTTACGGTTAATACACCTGAATGTATCGTATTATATTTTGGAAATGACATTAATACATATATATATATATATATATTCTGAGTTCATTCCCATATATATATATATGATAATTATTGGCAAGAGATAAATCACACACACACACACACACACACACACACACACACACACCTGGTTTTCGCTTCTGTCCGAAGTGTTCATTCTGACGGTTATATATAAAATACAGCTAGTGATACGAGCAATGTCGGTGGTCACATCAGAATCACAAACACACGTCTTCAGTGACGGGCCGGAACTCTGTATCGTCTTTCTACTAGTTAAAAGACACGTCACGTAACACGTCCTTTGCTACTTCGAATCACTTCACAGATTTGGTCGAGGGGAGAATAGAAATGATAGCAAAGACCTTGTAATTAATTAAATAAAGATGTTATTTTCATTAACTAACATAATTTATGTCCATTCAATAACTATTCTGGCACAGAAACTGGTACAGCGTTTAGGTCACACTAATGCGACCTATTGCGTTAATTCTTGAATTATTTTTACCCAGCACTATCGAGAGTCGAATCCACGACCTCACTGTCTTCACTTTGTTTACAGGGAAACGGTGTTATGTATTGAGCTTCGGACGCTGGCTCAGTAGTTGGATATAGATGAAATAGTGACCCTTAGATGGTTCGGATCCCACGTACAGCTGTAGGCCCCCTCCGTCACATGACCTTTGCAGTTACGAAAGTTAAACCACTTCAATCATTAGTATTATTACTGCTTGAAAACCGGGACGGTTGAAGGGTTTAGGACAGTAGTTCCCAACTTTTTTGAGACGATGGCTCACTAGAGCTGATTCGAATAACTGATGGAAAAATAATGTAAATAATGTAAATATGCCAATAATTTTATAAAATGACTAAAATTATACTACTTCTAAATTTAAATTTGATTTTTAAAAGGTATGCTATGACCAACTTCCGTGGCCCACCCAGGAATTTGCCATGGCACACCGGTTGGAAAACAGTGGTTTAGGAACTTCTTTCGTGACACCGAAATGATGAATTTAAACAAATAACCAAGACGTTCGGTACCCTGTTAAACCAGTGCGGCGGTTCTCGACTTTTTGTGGCTCAAGGTACCCCAGTGGCATTCGTTCTTTCGCGTCACCACGGAGGATTTTTGTCTCTCACTGCTCATCATCCATCCTGTTCCCTCAACCCCTTTAACTTCAAACTAAGCATAGCTATATAGTTTCTGTAAAGACGTAATAAATGATAAACAGTTTGTTTCATTTGAAGTTTGCGTATCTTCACTAAATTTGAAGGTTTTACTTATTTACACTGAAAAGAAATTTGCGAAACGCATTCCTACGAATATAGTAATGACAAAAATTCAATAAGATTCTATTTGATTTAAATAATTTCGTAATGAGTATGAAGACGCAAACCACTTAAAACACATTCTCAATATCATTCGTAAGTTAAAATCTATGAAGAAAATTTATTCACTTAATATTTGAAAAAAAATTTCAGCAATTTCAATACCGATTTTTTGGGGTGTAACGTTAAGAGAAAACAGCAATAAACGCGGAAAATGAGAGACAATCTCGCGTGCCAGATTGGAACACCGTTTGAGTGGTTACGTGCAGCTTCCAAACATTGTTTCAGTCTTATCTTAAGCATTTCATAACACTTCACGTCATCCCAGTTGGCAAAAACTATGCTAAATAATAACGTTGAACCTACGTTCAAGAACATCCCCTGCGTCAGTATAATTCGAGACACAAAACAAAAACAACAACAACAAAAACAACCTCGATATCATCATTCAAGTTACCTTCAAAGGTTGAATCAATTATTATGCGCTTGAAGCGCACCCTCGGGGAAGGAATGACGTCGATTTTACCTCGTATGAAGTGTTTTTATGGAGTGAGTAATGATAACGTAAATTACTTTGAGGTAATATGCTACTGTCAGGTAAGCCCACTGAGGTAAATCCACTGAGGTAAATCCACTGAGGTAAATCCACTGCTGTCAGGAAATTGAAACCACAAATATACTTTTAAAATAAAAATTATTTTCAGAACAAAAATATATTATTTAGCAAAATAGAAATCTATAATAGATAATGCAGTATACACTGTATTAAATTATGGGTTACACTTAAAATACGGATAATGTCTTGTGCATTATATATATATATATATATATATATATATATATATATATATGTGTGGACTAGATTAATTATGGTATGTAATAATAGACATAGTTTGATATACAGAGATATAGTTTGAGTTATTATCATTTAAGTTCTTCTGGCAGCAAAATTCACTATTTCATTTATGACATTTGTTGTTTGTTATGAAAATGAATGAAATAACTTATTTACATTGAATAAATATTAGAACCTACTATGGGGGTGGGGCGTAATAGGGGGACGTAACTGTGGTTCACAGTTTTCAAGAATAATAATATTTGGGTTTAATAGCCCTCGTAACATCTTAGAAGGTTATATAACGAAGAGGACCTATACAGCTTTGCGTGGAATTCAAACCACTACCTTACCGAGGGAGACCCAAAGAAGCACCTTCATCTCTGAAATCTGAAGTCCGAACTGAGAATAGAACGTAGAACCTTGAGATTAACAAACCAGTGCTTTACAACTTGACTACCGTAGCGGGACATCTTTGAGCAAATTGATCCTTACGCCAATAAGGACGCAATACAAACCTATCCGTTCCTTTCGTCTTTCGGTTTGGTACTATTCACATCAGTTCTTCTGTAAAGCATCAAATCATACTCTGGCCCCAACACCCTCTGAGAGAGGGTACTGTCAACGAAAGGTGAAGCATGAGTGAAACTCTTGTTGGCAACAGCGGAGAAGGAATTGGAAGAACAGTTTTCAAAGTGAGATCCTGGCAACGACGTTAAAGCCTTCGATTTGGTAATAGACGTTACGATATTGTCAGTGACCACCTCAATTAGACATTCTTTGCCACCAAATTCGTCCCAAGCGTCGTTTGGAAAGAAATATTCGAGGAATTTTGAGAAATTAATTTTAATTCTCTCCATTTCGTCGACCCTCACATCCGCGCAAGGACTTTTGCCTGCTATGTCGAGAATGTCAATCAAAACCTACGAATACATTGTTAAAAGCACTATTAAATTTAAGGAGGTATTTCGACGCAGCATAAAATTAAATATGAAGATGTAGTAAAATTTAAGGTATTTTTGCTGCAAAACTAGCTTTATATATATATATATATATATATATATGTAAAAATTATTTCACGAAAGTAACACGTGAAAAATATTTATGATGAATAAAACCACGAAGAAAAGGAAACAGAATGGTGCTCAAGCGCTTTCGTCTAATGACATCCTCAGGAACACTGAAGTACATAAAGAGTTACAGCCTATATATAGGTTACAGAAAAAAATATATATATATATATATATATATACAGGGCGTCCCAAAAAATGTATACCACTTTAACAGCTGATAGCTCATTAAACAGCTGATAGCTCATTGATGTTTCTTTCTTTCCAAGTTAAACCCATTAGAATTAATAATGGCAGTCAGACTAAGCTTTGAACAAAGGAAATTCATTCTAAAATGCTACTGGAAGTGTGAAAACGCAGTTGAAGTGCAAAGACAGTTTAGGAGGGAGTTTCAAACAGATCCACCAACGCGATTTACCATCACTCGAATTAGAGATAAGTTTGAAGCCGATGGAACTGTTCAGAATGTCCACAAGAAGCGTTCCGGAAGACCACGGACATCGACAAGCCCCACAAAGCAAGAAAGAGTACTGGAAACGTATCACCAAAGTCCAAGAAAATCTGTGCGGCAAGCGAGTCGTGAGGTAGGAATTTCAGAATCGTCTGTCCAACGCATTTTGAAGCGCTGTCAATGGAAAAGTTACATTCCAAGATTTGTCCATGCTATTAATGAAGATGATCCGGACCGAAGAGTGGAGTATTGCGAGTGGTACTTGGCACGATGTGGATGTGGATTGGACGAAGGGGTTTCGTAGAATACCCTCCGCGTTCACCAGACCTCACACCACTAGACTTTTTTTATGGGGATACTTAAAAGACAAAGTCTACGCTATAAAACCTGCAACAGTCGCTGAATTGAGAGCAGCCATTGAACGAGAATGCACACAAATACCAAACGAAATGTTTCGTGATGTTTGCGATTCCATTGCTTCGCGTTATCAGCAGTGCCTGGACCAGAACGGACGTCAGTTTGAAAACAGGCGTTGACAAAACAATTAAATAATGTCTGTAGATTCTATTACATTTTAAAAATGAAATGTATTTTAATAAACACTGCCTTTATAATTATTTAAAGTGTGTATACATTTTTGTGGGACGCCATGTATACAATAAACGGAGAGATAAAAATAAAAATTATTAAACATTAAAGGATTGTGGAAGGAGCATACAAATTTGTAAGGAAAACTATCGATTTTTAGCACAACATCAAGGATTTGCACCAATGTTATAGATAATTAAAAGAAAAAATACAAATTTATACTGGAAATCTGCCCGGGTTTTAGCACTCTGCCTTTCTTGTTTAAGTTCGATATATATAAAAATAAATTGAAAAATAAAAGTTATTAGAGTAGCATACAAGTTTACCAAAGATTTAGCGTTCTACTGTACCTTCTTATCTAAATCTGTTCTGAAGGAATTCAAAATAACAGGATCGAGTTGAAAAAGACCTTTGCTTATGTTGAAGTTATTTGTAAGTTGGATAATGGCAGACTCAAGAATATTTCTATTAACACTTCACCTTCTCTGCCCTACCTTTACGGTCTTATTAAAACACACAAACCTGGCAACCCTATGCGCCCTATTATTAGCTCGGTGGGCTCTATTACTTATGAACTCTCCAAATGGCTTGTCAAAGTCTTGTCCCCCATTCTCGGAACTATCTCTGATTCACATGTAAAAAATTCGATGGATCTTACTGAAAAATTGAATAATGTACGTACTGAAACCAACGATAGATTGATCAGTTTTGACGTTTGTTCATTGTTCACAAAAGTGCCGATTGACGATATGCTTGACTTTCTCTCCCGAGAATTACATAAGTATGACCTGCCACTACCTTCACACATTGTTTTGGAACTTATTAAGCTTTACATCAAAGACTGTAAATTCACTTTCAATAACGAGTATTATCAACAAGTTTTTGGGATGGCCATGGGCAACCCCTTGTCACCCCTCCTCTTCAATATTTATATGGAGTTTTTCGAAATTACTTACATTCCGAGAATCCTGGGGGTTGGCATCCCTTGGTTGCGGTACGTCGACGATATTTTGTGTATCTGGCCCATGAATCGTGACCTGGATGACTTCCTTCTTCAGTTAAATGATCAAGTCCCCTCCATTAAGTTTACTTTAGAAGTGGACCAAGACAACTCAATCCCGTTTTTGGATGTGCGTGTACATAGGGAAAGCCCACGTTTTAAGTTTAGTATCTATCGGAAAAAACAAACAATTTGTCCTACGTACACTTTTACTCGGGACATGACACCCCCAATAAGAAGGCCATTTTTTCTTCAATGTTTCTCCGCGCCCTTAGGATCGCCAGTCCGGAATACATCGATGCCGAATTGGAAAAAATCAACGGTATTGGAAGTGATCTGTGTTATCCATCTGCGTTTATGGAATCTTGTCTCAACAAGGCAAAACGAACTTTCTATCGTGTGAATAATAACACGTACTTTGTCAAAGAATATTTTAGTACTTCCATTTTTCCCGGGCTTTTTAGGCATTGCTAATGTACTTAAACTTTTGGGTATTAATGTAGTATTTTCATATAACAATATTGTGAAAAATATCATTGTAAAAAATAGCCCTACCAATAATTCAGGCATTATCTATAAAATTGCTTGTAAACAATGTGATTCCTTTTACATAGTTCAGACGGGAAAGGATTTGCACACACGTATAAAACAGCAATCAATATTCTGTTAGAACAGGACAGTCGTCCAGTGCCCTTTTTGTCCATTTGTCAGAGTTATTCCATTGTATTGATTGGAATAATGCGTTTTATTTCACTCTAGCAACATTTTTAATAGAAATATTCTTGAGTCTGCCATTATCCAACTTACAAATAACTTCAACATAAGCAAAGGTCTTTTTCAACTCAATCCTGTTGTTTTGAATTCCTTCAGAACAGATTTAGATAAGAAGGGTTGAACGCTAAATCTTTGGTAAACTTGTATGCTACTCTAATAACTTTTATTTTTCAATTCATTTTTATATATATCGAACTTAAACAAGAAGGGCATTGTGCTAAAACCCGGGCAGATTTCCAGTATAAATTTGTATTTTTTTTTTTAATTATCTATAACATTGGTTGGAAACAATTTATTTGATCTTGTGCTAAAAATCGGTAGTTTTTCCTTACAAATTTGTATGCTCCTTCCACAATCCTTTAATGTTTAATAATTTTTATTTTTATCTCTCCGTTTATTGTATATATATATATATATATATATATTATATATATCTGTAACCTATATATAGGCTGTAACTCTTTATGTACTTCAGTGTTCCTGAGGATGTCATTAGACGAAAGCGCTTGAGCACCATTCTGTGTTTCCTTTCCTTCGTAGTTTTATTCATCACATACATATATATATATATATATATATATATATATATATATATATATATAATACATGAACGACCATCTGGTACATGTTGTTAGCAAACGTTTCGGAAAGTTAGTTTCCATCTTCAGTGCTAAAATGCTTTAAAATGAACAAATAATTATGAAATATAACAAAATAGTTAAATATGATGAAAAAATAATGATATAAGAGATGCTAAGACATCAAAAATAAACAAATAATTTAAATATCCACAAAATACTTACATATAATGAGATTGTTAGGGTATAAACACTTTATCAGTGAATTCATAAGATATAATTATAATAATTTATTAGAATGACTTACCACAGTTTAGTGGAAAGTTATAAATTCTAGTAAGTCAACCTAACAAATTACCTTATAATTATATGTTTATAAATTCATTAATAATATTTTTATGCCTTCACATTCTCATTATACGTAACTACATTGTGTATATTTTAATTATTTGTTTACATTTTATATCTACGTACCCCTTATATCATTATTGTTCCATCATATTTAACTATTTTGTTATAAGTTACCTCATAATCATTTGTTCATTTTAAAACATTTTAAACACTGAAGATGGAAACTAACTTTCCGAGACGTTTGCTAATAAAACTACTACAATATATACCAACAGCTCTTCGTTCTCCTCTTCCCCTCAAATTTTGCTCTACGGAAAATAATACCATGGAATACTTTCCCACTGCATACAATCTGCAACAACTACAACGCTAAAATTAACAGTAAGAAGCATCAGAAATTACACGTCGTTCAGGCCAACTAATGCGGCCCATTGAATTAACATTTGGATTATTATTACCAGCACCATCGGGAACCGAACCGTAGACCTCATTGTTCTTACTTAGCTTAATGGGAAACGGTGTTACCCACCGAGCTTTGGGCGATGGCTAATGTTCACGTAACTCTAAACTCTTTGACTATCTCACTTCCAAAATGGAATACATTCTATCCCACTCTCCTTTCGCTGAAATCTCCTTTTTAGGACATTTCAATGTTCACCACCACCTTTGGCTTCCCATTTCACTGACATCCCTGATTAGCTAGCTTACAATTTTCTATCCTGAATGACCCAAAGCAGAGTGTACAACACCCTACTCTTATCCACGATCGCCTTGGAGATAGGGCCCAACATTCTGGATTTATTTCTTGTCACTGATCCTTCTTTTTTCTCTGTCAAACTTTTTTCTCCGTTGGGCTCCTCCGACCACAATCGTATACCTGATTATTGTCCTATCGATCCAGTTTGGCATTTGGATCGCCTCCAAGAGAAGGCGCCTTTGGCATTTTGGCGCTGCTAATTCAGAGGCAGTTAGTCAGTACTTCATTGATTTCCTATGGAGTGATTACTAGTTTTGGACCTGGGCCCCTCCGGGTACGCTGAGCGCATGACGGAGGTGATAATCTCGGGCATGGAGGTGTACATTCTACATTCTATTGCTACTACTAATGCCATAAAAAACCTTGGTTTAACTTTTCTTGTTCTAATGCTATCCGCAATAGATAGTTGCCATAGGTACCGCCGCCATCCAACTCCCGAGTCTCACTAAGCTTGTATTTTTGACCGGAATTGTGCAAAATCTGTTCTTCAACTCGCCAAAAATTCCTTCATCAGACAAAAATGTGAAAACCTATCCAATTCTAATTCTTCTCGCTCTTTCTGGCATCTAGCTGAGAACCTCTCCAACAACTTTACTTCTTCTCTTCTTTCCCTCCTCTTTTCCATTCCGACGCCTCAGTTGTCGTCTCTTCTCATGACAAAGCTGAACTCTTCATTCAAACTTTTGCCTCCAACTCAATTCTGGACGATTTCGGTGCTGTTACTCCATCTCCTCCTCCCTCTGACTTAATTGTCTGAAATTAGAACTTCTTCCAAAGATGTTTATTATCCCTTGTCTGGGTTCAACTCTAGGAAGGCGTATGGTCCTGATGGTGACCCCCCTGTTCTTTTCAACATATTTTCTCGTGCTGACACCCTGCCGAGGCAAACTCTTTTCTTCTTCGTCTTTCATCTGGTACTTTTCCTTCCTGCTGGAAGTTCGCTTTCATTTACCCTCTCCTAAAGAAGGGTAACCACTCTCAACCCTCCAACTATCGTTCACTTGTTTTGATCTCTTGCCTTTCTAAACTTTGAATCTATCCTCACTAGGAAGAATCTTAAACACGCCTCTCTTATCACAATCTTCTTTCAGATTGTCAGTATGGGTTCCGCAAGTGACGCTCTACTGGCGATCTTCTTGCATATTTCTCTGACACTTTGTCATCCTCCTTTGGGGATTTCTGCGAAACCTTTGTTGTTACTCAAGACATATCAAAGGCTTTTGATAGAGTTTGGCACAAATCCTTAATTTCGGAACTGCCCTCCTTCGGTTTCTAGTCTTCTATCTGTGCCTTCATCTCTGATTTCCTTTCTGGCTGATCTATAGCTGCGGTTGTAGATGGCCACTGTTCTTCTCCTAAAGCTATTAATAGTGGTATTCCTCAGGGTTTTGTCCTGTCACCCCACTCTTTTCTTTTTATTTATCAATAACCTAATAAGTCGCACTTCCTGTCCTAGCCACTCCTATGTTGATGAGTCCACCCTTCACTTCTCTACCCGCTTCACAAAGTGTTCTTTTAAACAGTCACTCCATGATGAGGGCTATGATCCACCTGACCTCTAATCTTTATACTATCTCTGATTGGGGCAGAGAAAACCTTATAGCTTTCGGTGCCTCAAAAACTCAGTTCCTTCATATATCCACTCGTCACAATTTTCCACATGACTATCCCCTTATCTTCAGCAATACACAACTCAATCACGTTTAAGGAGAGCACGCAGTACCCGACTTTCGACACATTCTTATTCCTTTTCTGTCCAGCTCTTTAATGCAAAGGTTAATCGGTATCCTCAATATTTCATCTACTCAACCGGTGAACTCTAGAACAATCTTCCTCAATCCATCTTTTCCCCTCCAATCTTTCAAACGCAGAGTGCTCAGGCATCTCGAAAACCTTGGACCTTCATTTTGGTTCTCTTTTTCCTCTACAGGGGGGGGGGAGAATTTTTGCGGGCGTTCACCCTTAGCCCCTCTTTTCTGCATTAAAAAGGCACCTCAGATTAGCTATAGTGTCATAAGTAAACAATCCCTCTATTGTTTTTGTAAACTATTTTCATAATTTTATCCCATTATACATGTATAAGCATACACACACACACACACACACACACACACACACACACACACACACACAATAAAGTTAGATCTAACATTTAAGACTCAATATAATGTGACATAGTACAACTTATCATTAAAAACCGAAGGTTTGGTTCCCTTTAGAGGTTATTTAAGTAGTTTGTTTATGTTCTTAGGATACAAACTGTAATAACGGCGAAAAGATAAAGAATGTGTCATATTTCAAACATCCGCCTTTCCTTACCAACCTCTGCACTAACCTCACATCACCTATTCTACTTATGGAGTGTGCAAAAACCTTTTAATTTAATTTAAACAAAAACTTTGTTTGAATTTTAGACTGAGAGTACTGTGTTCAAAATTATCAGGTTCGGTTTTGTTAAAACTGAACAAATTGGACTTGAGTAATTGAATTGGCCTTAACTTTACGTGGTAAATTTGAAAATGATTAATTCCAAGTAAATATCGTCTTAGATGTGTTTACTCTAAATCACATTTATTTTGAAGTGAAATAATTTATTCAGTTCAATTTTAACAAAACTGTGTCTGATAATTCTGAACACAGAACTCTGTTTGTCTAAAATTCAAACAAAGTTTTTGTTTAAATTAAATAAATAATTTCTTAGTGTAGGACAGTCTACCGTTTCCCCTCTTCCCTCAACCTGTGCAAAGTAATTTTCTGTCATATCAGGAACAAGTCAAATTTCAAGTCCAATTCTCCTTAAAATGACGCAATGAGTAAACTTTTACGACCCTCTTTTTAACGTAATTTTGAATGGGCTAACAACATCTGATCGACATCGCATAAAATCGACAACTCATTGTGGGTTAGATTATGTTAGGTTATGTTAGCATATTTTAGGCTAGGTGCCGTAGCATAGGTTAGGTTACGTTAAGTTAGGTTAGGTTAAGTTAGTTTCTTAGTGTCGCTAGAATGTCTCATCGACCAAATGGGTAAGGTATCCACTTTAAATATGCTACGTTTTTTGTTTACTTTTCATTAAAATTTTGCAGTTCAGTCCTATATTTTATTCTCAGAAAACGCAAGAAAAAGACTAAAAGGAAAGTTAGCTGTTGAAATGTTACCGAAAACAAGAGTTAATCATTTTCTTACTTGCTCAGTTGTTCTTTTTGGGTATCCAAAATCCTTTATCTTTTCTTCGCCTACAAGAGTGACTAGAATCAATTCTACCTTCTTTTTAAACATGTCCCATTCGTTGATAGTTGGAAGTATTGAACTTAAAGCTTTATAAGTGTTCCGTCTTATTGTTTCTAAAAGGAAACGTTCACCTTTGTCTGTTGAGTCACAGTATTTTTCTTTGTTAATATTAGGTATTGTGTGCAAAGAATTTTTTAATAACTTTGGTTCATTTAATTCCTCACTCGTAAAAGTATTGGAATTGTTCGACATCTTCTCAGAGGTAGAATTTCTGACTATATTTTCCGAATTAAAACATTGAATTACAGAAATATCTTCTTTCTCTTCGTTAGGTTCAGCATCCGGAGGGAATTTTGTATTCCTTTCCTCGATTGGAATTAAAGCTGGAGGTGCCTTGATCCTTTTCCTTTTTGAAATGCTTTTCTCCGTTTTGTGATAGCTGAGGTGTGATGCTGAAAGAATTTTATAACTCTCATCCTGATTCAAAGCGTGTTTAGGAAAGGGATCGCTCGTTTTTTTCGATTCCTTTTGAAGAAAATATCGCTTTTTAATTTTGTTTATAATTTCAGCATTTAGCCTGTTTCTTTTTAGGCCTACATCGTTAATGTTTTTGGAACAGTTCTTTGCTGCGTTGTCTTCCCTCTCATTAGTTATTTCTCGACTGGAAACTATCTTGGTCCTTTTGTGTGAAAAGAGATTATTTTTCTCTTTATTGTAATGTATATTTTTTTCTAGGCATAAGTGACTAACTGTGTTGTTGAGGGAAGGAGATGCCAAATTATTGATATTCATGGGCTCCGAATCATTTTGAGGCGATGAACATTCTGAGCTACCATTCATTTCGTTATAATCTAAGTTATTTTGAGCATCTATTGGTATGAGGTTCATAGGGCGATTATCCCTACATTTACCTTTGTTTGTTTTTTTAGGGATTCGTATTCGAAGAGTGAGAGGATTTATGGCTTCTGAACTCATTGGGGGTTCTTCAACATCGTATTGCTGAGAAGACGAAGTCTCTTGGTGGTAGCTGCTTCTCTCTGATGAACTATCTGATAAATCTTGACAACTTTCAGAGTTTCTTTCATCACTATCAGGAGACATGTTATTTTGTTCGTTACTGTTTCCGACCACTGGTGAATTTGCAAGCGAGTTGGTTTCTCTATTTTTTATTTTTTTATTCACTCCTGCAGGGTGATGAGATTGTGGATTATAAACACTTACGAGAGAATTAACCCCAGAGTTTGTTTCTTTACATAATTGCTGATGTTTTGAAGCAGACTCCAAGTTATCCACTTCAGCCTGATTGCATTCACTGTCATCCTGATTTTCCTCTAAATCATCGTCTTTGTTACTTTCATTCGGATGACTTTCGACAGTATGATTCATAAGTTTGCTTCCATCATCGAACACTTCCCCGCAAGGAATGCACCTAACACCATTTTCTACTTTATGAACTCGAACATGTCGACTTAGGTTCCCTGAGTGTTCGAACCCTCTTCCGCATAGCTTACAAACGTAAGGTCGTTCTCTCGTATGAATTCTTTTATGGACAACTAAATTTGCATACGCCGCGAATCCCTTTTGACAATATTCACATGAGAATGGTTTTTCTCCTGTGTGAGTCCGTATATGAGTCTTCAAAACTTTGGCACAAGCAAACGCCTTACCACAATGAGAACATCTAAAAGGTTTTTCGCCAGTGTGACTTCGAGTATGTATGACAAGCTGTCCATTTTGAGAGAAACTTTTACCACAGTGGGGACATTGGTAGGGACGCTCCTTCGTATGCACTCTGATATGTGTGTTGCAGTTCCCTCTGGAGACGAACGATTTGCTGCAGTACGGACACGAGAAAGGTCTCTCTCCAGTATGAATTTTATAGTGAGATTCTAAACGTGATCGGCGGTCAAATACTTTGTTGCATACGTTACATCGTAAGTTCTCCATATTCAACACCTGCAATGTAAAGGATACACGGAAATTAGCTTTTCCTCATAGACAGCTGTTAGATTTGAGTTTTTGGGACGGAAATGCGTAACTTTAGTCTTAGCAACATTAAAATTAATATTATAATTCTGCGAATTTAATTGGCAAATTTTTATAAGATGATCCAGACCCTCAACTGAAAGGCTTATTAATACCATAATACCATAGAAAGGCATATTAATACCATAATACCAAAGACAAAATTATTTATCCTTAAGTTTTATATACAGCACCCTACTGTTGCCTCATTAAGAGAAGTAATTGAGCCATCAATATACACAATAAACAGCAGAGGAGAAAGCAAAAAGCCTTGTCTAACACCGCATGAAAAACCAAAACGTCTAACCCTAAAGTTTGACGGGTGTACCAAAATTTCAATATATTTAATACATACAATGGAACATTCCTGTCTTCTAAATTTTTAAATAGCATATTGTGCTTCACTCTATCATATGCTTTGTTTATATTCAAGAAATAATTATAAATAGCTGAAATACTGTCGTTTATATATATATATATATATATATATATATATATATATATATATATTAGTGATGTTCCGATTCAAAAATTTAGGCACCGATGCCAATTCCATGAAAAACTGCCGATACCAATGCCGATGCCGATTCTTTAACTATATTTTAAAAGATCAATTCCCTTCATAAATTTTACTAATCTAATGTGAAAACTTTTAATTTTCATATTTCTTAATTTCAAATTTGTTTAAATGCTTTTCTTTAGCTCACTCCAAAAATATACAGCATCAAAATTTGTTACTCATATACTATAACTACAATGATAAAAAGTTTTATTACTCAGTAAAATGATAAAATAATTTTATTTTAGTTTCATAAATTGAATATCAATATTTAATGTAATTGTTTTTCCTTATGTTGAACGTATTTTCTTTCTTAACAATGTCAAGAACAACAAAAATTTTCGTTAAAATTTCAAGTCCCTGGTGGTCAATTTCAATAAAAAAAATTTACATATAATTTGGGTTTATAAAACTATTAAAATACTTAAAATAAAGTCAAGATAATAAGATGATTCAATATATAAATTATAAAGTACGGATCGTTTCCGTTTGACTGCCGCCATTGAAACATAATTAAACTTTTTGTATTCTTTATAAGGCTAACAAAAATATCACGACCTAACCTAACCAATCGTCAAGGTCGTACAGTTGACCTAACGATTGGTTAGGTTAGGTCGTGATATTTTCGTTAGTTAGCCTTATAAGGCTAAGTAAAGAAGGCTGGGGGCACTCACCTCTTATGTTTCAATGGCGACAGTCAAACGGAAAAGATCCTAAAGTACAACTTAATATAGAATTATTATTAATATAGAGTGTAGGAGATTACAATAGTTTATAATATTTAGAGATTAGCTAGTTAGAGAAAATGTAAATTTATGGACAACTCAATTTATTAAGCTTTGCCTTTTTCGTGAATATAAAATATTTTTATATAGTTACACTTTGAAATGAGTATAAATTATCATAAATAGTGTTTTTCGTCTGTTCAATTTTCTATAAATACAGATTTTGTTTTGTAATGAAAATTTTAAAATGTCAAAGAATCGGTGAGAGAATCGGTTAAATTTGGCCGATGCCGATTAATTGATACACCAATATATATATATATATATATATATATAGTGATATATATATATATATATATAGGGTGAACCAAAAGTAGGTGGACAGTAAATGATAACGTTTATTTTGAGAATACATATTTATTTTTTTGTATACTATAATACAAAATAAAATTTAAATAAATTTAGTTATATATTTAATATAATCACAACACCATAGTTATAATGAACACATAGTTATAATATAATATACACAAACCGTATTCAACCTACTGTCCACCTACTTTGCAACGCAGTTAAGAAAAGATTTCATTTCAGGAGTCATCGCCAAAACCACCACACAGATGATAATTACAACTTGTCATTGCTGAGGGCTACGTCGGGGCTACGTCGGGGCCACGTCGCAACACCGCTTCCCGTTCGATCAACGAGGATCCCACATTAAGAAGTAGGTCTTCTCCGTCACAGGACCTCAGTCGTCACAGAAGTTAAACACCTCGGAACATTATTATTATTAGACTATTATTATTATTATCATCATCGTTATTATTATTATCATAATTGTTATTATTATTCTTATTATTATCATCACTGTGGAGTTATCAGATTAACCTTTCAATAAGAAATAATCTAAAACATTTTAAATTGCTATTAACGTGGAATGTGTTTCAGTCGTTGGGAACCTGTTTTTAAACTCGGGATATTAAATATAAAAAGTTTAGTGTGTGTGTGTGTGTGTGTGTAGATTCCTAAGAAAATGGCGAAGAAAAATCTAATTAAAATAGTTTCCATAATAAACAGTAGTTCTTTAATGGAAATTTACAGAACGTTTCTAAACGTTTCTAGACGTTGATAAATGTTTCGTATAAACATACCTTTGTTTGTTGGAAACTGAGAAGGAGTCAAGATCCGAAGAACAGTTGAAGTATGGCGTTTGGAGAATGAAAATACAAACTAAATTATGGCACCAACTGCGCTATGCCACTTCTTACTCGAGAGTTTCTCCCAAACCACTTAGTTTCTTATTTTATATGTAGAGTAGCGGTATGCAAACCACTGTTTGGTGGTACTGAATCCACAATTATTTTGTTAAAAGGAATAATAAATAATTATCATTAATTAAAGTCTATAACAATAAATTGTATATCTTTGTGTTACGCAGTTTTATTTAATTATCATACAGAGGTTTGTTTAATAAGAAATGCTTATAAAATAATAGTTATGTATACTGCGTAGGTCTGCCATGAAAAAAAAATAACTTGAAGATGATTGTAAATTTTTTGTTTTGCTGTAGGCGATAAAGAAGGAAATAATTTTGGGAACACCTGTTACAGTTTTTACGAGAGGATAAACAACTTTTTTTATGTCCATTATCATTTAGAAAAGAATTTTGAAATGTTTGAATATGGATTTGCGAGACATAAGCAAATAGTTTAAATAATAGGGTTCTTATATTACTTGTTACATTCAGTCGATCACATTTAAAACCCATTAATTAAAAACAATGCAGAAACTGATAATACAAATGTGACGTTTGTTGAAATTAAAGGCAACTCACAAAAGAAATTAATTATCGGTTTAGTATACAAGTCTCCCTCTCAAACTGTCGATAGTGATAATAGAATTTCAGCAACTAATTTTTGATGTACAGTAAGTAGCGAACATGATGCGATAACTATGGGAGATCTTAATTTACCTTGCAAGGATTGGGGTGGTCCTTGGTCCTTTACAGTCTAATGCTGGTCGTTGACTGTGCAAGGGTTTGCTCGAGAGTTCACTTTTCAAATGGTCAGGGAACTCGCTAGAGAACGCAATATTCTAGATTTAGTTTTATTTTGGTACTTGTAGGTTATCTTCCCCCCCACCAAGGCGAAGTAAAAAACTTATTAGAAAATGTGAGCGCAGCTATGAGCTATATATATGTAGTGAACCAAAGTAAATGAAATCCGAAGGAATTCTATAATTATGTTAGGAATAAAAAAGTAGCTTCGCAGACTATTGGTCCACTCATAGGCGAAAACAACAAATAAATTTACGATGACTTACAAAAAACGGGGGTTTTAAATAAATTCTTCGCTTCCGTGTATACTAACGAAAGTATGAACAACATTCCCGTTCCCGTAATCATGTTCAATGATGAGCTTCACGATTTTACCATTTTAGTGAAAGTGAAGTACTGTCAGCTAAAGATAAAATTAATTCTAATAAAACTTCAGGTGCAGATAAATTCCACCCTAGGGTACTTAAATAAATGAACTGTACAATAGTTCATGACATATATATTTAATAATAATAATAATAATAATAAATCGTTACAGTCTGGAGAAGTTTCGTTCGATTGGAAACTTGGAAACATTAGGCCAATATTTTCAAAAGGGGACAAATCACTTCCGGGAAATTAATTATTAGTCTGATTTCAGTAGTTGATAAGTTTATGGAGACGATTGTTCGGGATAAAATAGTTAATAACTTAGAAATGAATAAATTACTCAAAGATTCTCAACACAGCCTTCGACGTAATCGTTCTTGTATTACTAATCTGCTCGATTTCTTTAATGATATTGTAAATATATATGACGAGAGTAAAACAATAGATTTTCAGCCACAGAGGAGAGCATTAGCTAAACTTCATTGTCATGGAATTCATGGTAATGTGCTCAAATGGATCGAAAATTGGCTTAATGGACGTAAACAAAGAGTGGTCATTAATGGCAAGGTGTCTAACTGGAAAAGTGTAATTAGCGGATCAGTTCTGGGACCAGTTCTTTTTATTATTTATAACAATGACATCAACACACTGGAGAACAGAAAAACAACTGTCATCAGACCACCTGCCCATCATCATTACAACACGTTCTACACTCTGCCCCAACAGCCTTAGGCACACTTACAGAAATTACAAGAAAGCTGATTGGGAACAGTTCAAAATACAGACTGAGGAACAATTCACCACATTAAACAGCACATCCATCATAAACATCAATACAACACTCAAGACATTTAATCAGATCATCAATAATGCAAACAAATACATACCCAAGGGCAACATTAGGAAATACAACCCAAATTACACGAGAAAAATAGCCCACCTCATAAGGCAACGTAACAACCTCAAACATAACACACAAACACTACACACAGACGCCATAAAACAGCAGATACAACAGGTCAACACAGAAATAAACAACAAACTTAAAGAAAAACAAACAGAAACATTTAAAGAATTCATAACAACACTAAACCACTCCACAGATACATCCAGGCTATACAAGACTATAAACAGCACACGCGGCTATCTGTCGCAGTCAAAATAATATCCCAATCTATACACAACAAACTAACATTCTAGTTAATCACTACGCAAAGATAAGTCACTTAAACAGAGACAACAACCAAAAACACGCAGACAGACAAACAACGAGACACAAGAAAACCTACAGACTCGACACGACCATTACACCCTTCAATACAGACCAGACCACCAAGATCATCAAAAATATTAAGAATTCGAAGGCTACTGGACCAGACAACATATCTAACATACACCTTAAACACCTGGGCCCACAGGGAATACTAACTCTCACAAATATCAGCACATATTCATACCAACACTGCATTATTTCTGACATATGGAAACAAGGTAAAATTATTACATTATTCAAACCAAACAAAAATCCAACAGAACCAGCTTCCTATAGGCCCATTACTTTACTATGCACACCTTCCAAAGTAACAAAAAGACTAATCTTACAAATCACCAACCCACACATACCACTATCGCCTACTCAACATGGATTCAGACCTCACCACTCAACCACGACATTACTCACTAACCCCACACAGCACATCATGGATGGTATGAACTCCAGACGACCAGCTCAAAGTACACTATTAGCAACAATAGACATTAGTAAAGCATTTGATGCTATCCCACGCTTCCCTCTCATAAACAAAATACTCAGCACAAACATGCACAATAACACCAAAAGGTGGCTGATCAACTATCTTTCAGGAAGATACTCATATGTCAAATTTAATGGCAAATCATCCAAAAATAAGCTGTTTCCGAACGGGGCCCCTCAAGGCTCTGTTCTCTCACCAACACTCTTCAACTTATACATGCATGACATTCCAACACCCATAGATAACAAGCTTACCTTATCATCATATGCAGATGACATCACACTAACATCCACCTACAACAACATCGACACCGCTACAAATAACCGACAAACATACATAAACAGTATACAAGACTGGCTCACACACAATAGCCTCAAAGTAGCCCCCACAAAATCAACCATCACCTTGCTAACAAGCAACACAAAAGAACACCAGATAACTCCACGGCTTACACTAAACAACACCAACATTCCACACACTAACAGGACCAAAATACTTGGGGTCACATACAACATATCATTATCTTTTGCAAACCATATTCGGGACATTAAAAACAAATGTACGTCAAGACTTAACACGCTTAGGGTACTAACAGGCACAAACTTTGGACACCAGCTGGAAACAACATCACTCATATACAAACAATATATTCGCTCAGTTATTGACTATGCTAGCCCATGCTGGGCACCCATTATCTCAAACACACACATAAACACCTTACAGACAATACAAAACAACGCACTTCGTATCATTACAGGATGCACTAAAGCAACACCAATAGAACACCTGCACACAGAAATAAAAATACTGAAAGTTAGGGAACATTTAGATATGAGGGGAACACAATTCATGGCAGCATCGACAACTAACCCACAACACCCTTGCCACTACATGTACAATCATGAACCAACACCTCGCACCATTAAGGTAGCACCAGAGAGACATTATAACCAAATACTCCATTCCATACCACGCCCCACAGACATCACACAGTACACAGTACAGAAAACACATACACACACACCTAACCCACAAAGTACTGACACGACTCGGTCCGAATGCGGTCCTAGGTACGAAGCCGCCACCCATTGACAGTCAGAGAGCAGCCTGAGCAGATCAGATCGCATCGAGTTAATTTAGCACGATTCCGATGTGGACATCACCCCAACTTACAGACATATAAACACAGACTAGACAACTCTACAGACGACACCTGCCACCTGTGCCAGGACACACCCCAAACAATTGAACACATTATGACAGACTGTACCACTCTAGCACAACAACGAGCACAACACAACATTACTAGTGCGCTGAACCTCTGGTCCACTGCGGAGAAGGCGATCGGTTACCTGCGTGCCACCGGCTTGCTCGATCAGGGTGGGTTGATCGGCTAAACAACAACAACAACATAGGAATTAATAGTATAATTTCAAAATTTGCAGATGATACCAAATTAGGGGGACGAACAAAATCAGCGGCAGAACGTTTGAAGATCCAAGATATTAATAAACAAGATATTAGTAAATTATTCGAGTGGGGAGAAATTTGGCAAATACACTTTAATATAAATAAATGTAACGGCAGAAACAATGTTAAAGAAAAGTATTAAGGAAGAGAAAGAGAAGAGAAAGCTTTAAGTATTATTGTTGCCGACACTCTTAAACCGAGTAAGCAATGTATCGAAGCGGTCAGAAAAGCAAATAGAATCTTAGGATTTATTGGTAGATTATTTGAATTTAAGTCGGAGAAAACAATGCTACTGTAACATTATACATATTTCCTTAGTAGACCCCCACTTGGAATACTGTGTTCAGTTCTGGTCTCCATGTTTACGACAGGACATAGACAGAATGGGGAGAGTGTAGTGACGGGCTACTAGGATGATTCCTAGATTTAGAAACAAATCATACGCTGTCCGTTTTGAAACGTTAAATTTAGTTTCACTTGTAAAAAGACGTATTCGAGGAGATTTAATCCAGCTATTTAAAATGATTAAAGGTTTCTATAATGTCGACGCCAAAAAATATTTCACTTTCAGAAATGCAGATAGAACTCGCGGTAATGGTCTCAAATCAGTGGGTAAACGTTTTAATACAAATGAAGCTAAACATTTTTTCTTCAATCTTTACGTATAATTAATTTGTGGAATGGATTGCTAGTCAGTGTAATTCAGTAGTATGACCGCAAAATGGCAGAGTGCAAGAATGTTGCAAATGTCGATCAATGTTGCAAAGGGGTGAGGGGGATGTTTCAAAGGGTTATGCAATTAAGGGGAATGGGTTATGCAATGAAGTGTGAGGGGGTTATGCAACAAATCAATGCTGCAAAGGGGGAGGGATCTTCGGGGGGAGAAGGGAGGATGACCTCCCCCCAAAGGGGTATCCTTAACCTAAAAGAGGGAGAGAAAGGAGAAGGAGGAGGTCTTTGGGGAGAAGGTGGGATGTCCTCACCCCCAAAGGGAAACCTAACCTAAGCCTTAACTTAAGAAGGAGAGTTCTTTATTCCACCGGAGTTCGACGCATTATGAGCGTCCAGGGGCGAAACAGCTGTTATATAGAGGGTCGTGAGTTGCCAGATATCACTTATTTATATATTGAGGGGTTACCAAAGAGCACTATATATTTATTTTAATTTTTATTTAGATGAGTTGCCAAATAATGTTTCTTAATTTAATTATGTTCAGGCGTACCTTATTAGAGCGAGGTGCCAGCTTGCGACATTTATTTTAACTTATTAAGACGAGTTTCCACTTATTTATTTATTTATTAAGGGCAAGAATGACTTTCGCCTTAAATTTGCTCAGCTAGAGAACTAATTATTTAAACGATTCCCAATATTAACAATAAAAGAAATACATTAGACAATTAATCCATGGCTTAGCAAAAGAAATCGTTCAACTTAATATTAATAATAAAAGAAATACACAGGACTCTTTATAGTGTACATTATTCCAATAACATATTCTCTAAAAATAATATTCAATTTACCTATAATTCGAAAGACATGAGACGCTTTCATTTATTCTAACACCTTAGAATGTATACTGCGTCTATTTACTTTTGACAATCCTTTCTATACACCTATATTTATAAATAAATTAATAAATTTTAGCGAAATCAACGTAATTGATAAAAGAATTAAATGTGAAGTCTATATACACTTTTACATTAAACAATCAAATTTTAACCAACTTCCCGTTTCTTTGTTCAGTTTCCCAAATTTTAGCCAACTCCTCATATGAAAGCAAGCAAGCAAGCACCCATCACCACGCATTTTTCTTACCATTTGCAACACGAATAAAATTTTAAAAATATTTAGTGATGGAATCCGTACCATGTTACGGATTTCTCGTCTAAACTGTAGGTGTAAGGTGGTTAAAAAAAAATGCTACTTGACATCTTGTACTTTAGAACGGTTGCCTTTAGCATATAAAAGCACGTCAGTACAGTGCTTTACTCTATATATATATATCAGGGGCGTATATTCAGGGTGTGCTACGTGTGCGCCGCACAACCAATAGATTTTCTGTAAATTAATATTTAATTAACCCTTTGTCTCCCTCTCTCAACTTTAGTCGAGACGAAAAAGATGCCCTAGCCTTTAATTCCGCGCCCGACTGTTACACTAGTCGAGATGAGAAATGAGCTACTTCAATTCAGTTGTTCGGATTGTCTTCACAACCATTCGATAAAATTTTGGTACTGAGCAATAGAAGCGTCCCTAGAGCTTGTTTGAGGCGCGAAATTTCAGTATTGCAGTGCGGCGATATATATATATATATATATATATATATATATATATATATTCTTCTCCCCTACTATGGGAATATAATTTTACGTTTACCCTATGCCAAATCAAATGGAAAAGGGAGAGAGCGAGGGATCAGGGCGGAGAGTGTGCGGTCTGTGGACAGAACACCCTCCATATATGGTAAAGTGGGCGGGGCCTATGTTGCCATGGCCCGCGTCAGGTTCATATGCTTAACATATTACACTGCTTATACATGTGAAGCAAAGAAGCTCCTTATATGAGGACGTTATTGCTCACTATTTTTCTCCAAAAAGAAGACTTGAGTTTATGTGTAAATAAGTTCGATGCTTAAAGGAGCCCGAAGGAGATTGGCGTTAGATTTTTTACAGTTCACATAAATTCTCCAAGTGTTTAGTGTAATACTGAGAAGGTGGATTGCGTATGCTTACCATATTACTATTAACATTTATTAATAATTAAGTTAACATGAATTTCAGTTATTAATTTTACTCCACATGATATTCCGCACACCCAATTCACACAGTCACCACCCGCCACATACATATATATATATATATATATATATATATATATATATATATATCAGTGGCGACTCGTGGTATAAATGTATGGGGGTGCGATTTCATAAAATTTATAATTTTAGAATTGTAGTACATAAACAATCACATGGTGCTTCCGTACGGTACTTATATGTCAAAAGAAGCCATAAATTTGTATTAAAAAAATATTTTAATAAAATATAAAAATAATTGTTGAATAAATTTGACTATAATAATGTACCACTGTACGACAACACGGACTCACAATAGGCTAGTGCGAATCCAACTGCCGCTCACAAGAGTACTGTACGTGTATTAACATATGCGGCTATGCCAGACGTACAATTCTAGTTAATTACAAATAAGTAATAATTTTAATAAAATACATATAAATGGCTTATATCATTATTACTGAAGTAACTATTAGTAAAAATAAAGTTATTATAAAAAAAATTCGCGATTGTACTTATATTTTCATTACAACAGTAAAATATAATTTATATTTACTTGAGCGAAAAATCTATCGCTCCATTCGGCTGCAATATTATTTTGTATTCAAACAGCGGTACGCTATTTGAAGCTATGCTATAAGTTTAGAATATTATGTACTGTATGAAGGCTTACTCAAAATGCCTCATGAATCATGATATGCCACATGAATTTTTAAAATATATTTCAAGAATATTTATTTTAATATCTTAAAATTAATATATTTTTTATCTGTTAAATTAATATTTATCGTTTCAAGCAAGGGGGAGCGACCGCTCCATCGCTCCTATACGCCAGTCGCCACTGATATATATATATAAGATATGTCTTCACAATTTCGTACATTTTTTTTCGTTCATAGTATTAATTCATTCGATTTGAGAAATTTATATATACACATTTATATTAAATTTTCCATATGAAAACAAGTTTAATAATATGTAGTAGATACACTAAACTGTATATTAAATTTGGTAATAAACAATTATAAATAATCTGATAGAATGACATTCATTTTCACATTATGTTCAAAAGAGAAGGATCGGTGGCAGGTACGCGTAAGGTTCACACCTGATTTTCCCGAGGCACTCCAAAACAGCAAAAGGTTAGAATGGAACGTTATTGACACAATTTCCTCCCATAGACACACATCTTCCTACTTTCTCTCTCATACGTTTGTTTTCCTGTTACTGTATATAAATATTTTATATTTTATTAACTTCGTTGTTTATATGTCTTATTTTTCTTTGCGTGTAATTTGCGTGGTATCTCCTTTCTTCATAGTCGTGTTAATCCTTTACATCGTTTAAATGAAAAAATGAAAAGGTTTATTATTATTATTATTATTATTATCATTATTATCATTATTATTAATACTATTATACATTTTTTCAAAATTAACACACATGCACTTTGGAAGTACTCAACAATTGGAGTTGAATAAAATTACTTTCGCGAGTGAAGGTAAAACTGAATTTAAAATTCTGTGTGTATATATATATATATATATATATATATATATATATATATATATAGAGAGAGAGAGAGAGAGAGAGAGAGAGAGAGAGAGAGAGTCGAAAAACTGAAGACGGCACACACACACACACACACACACACACACACACACACACAGAAAGAAAGCCTTGTTTATTCTACATGGATATAATATTCATAGCTTTAATTTTTCATAAGTATATTGGAACTCATTTACTGAGTTTATGATGGTTGTAGACACAGCAAAATTTTTTAAAAAAATATAAAACTGGATCGAAAAAAACGGTACATCCCACAAGTACTGATTCCCGAGTGAATCAAAATAGTACATGCGACCCCTATTTTTAACACGAAGGTCAAGCTTATTGCCCCTCCTCTCGAGTTGATCTGATAAAGTGGTGAGTTGGCTTCTTTTACTCTCAACTTCACATAGGTACACCCGGCTCATCGGGGATTGTATGTACCAAGAAATTACAATGTCACCATCTGGACTCGATCTCTCAACATCCGATCAGCACCCCAGCGTCTTAACCACTAGGATACCTAGGGCACCCATTTATTTACAAGCCCAACCAGATATTCATTTTCACGAACTAAACACAATTTAATCACACTCCTACGCGAGAATTGGCAAGTAGAAAGTCAAGCCGAATACATGAACCAAAGTTGAGGATCGAATAGTATGACCGCAAATAATAATAACGTAAAATGTTGTCGTGATAGAGATTGCAAGTGTTGATCAGTGTTGCAAAGGGGTGAGGGATATTGCATAAAGGGGTCGGTCCTAAAATGGGAAAACAGAGAATAGCATGGGCGCAAATATTAATGCAACTATTTGAAAGTGGTAATACACCTTGAGATGTCAGTATTAAATCTACGGAGAGAAGATAAAGACACCATTAGTTGACCAATCAGGACGTCTAAAGCGTGGACCCGTTATATGGGTGTTACGATTGGTACAAAAAATTTAACATAGCCCGCCCAGTGACATTGACAACCAATCATCAAATTTACGAACCGCCTATTAGTCTTTTTGTGGTGGTGCCTGGGGATCATGCATATCAAAGGAAATATTTTCAGCTGGGAGTCACAGTAGCTATTTTCACCAGTGAATAAACATTCCCTCCGTCATGAATCAAGAACTTTACAGTTTACCAGATTTATATCAACATAGAGACACTGTATCGAATGCTTTTTTTAAATCTAAATAAATAACATCAGCCGCTCTATGCCTATCGTATTCGCACACTATTTCGTTATAAAATTCTAACAAATTAGTTAAACAAGATCTATGGCGTCGAAACCCATGCTGACTACTATTAATCAAATCGCGACTTTCTAAGTGATCGATGATATGATCCCTAACTACGGATTCCAATAGTTTACCGACAATTTACGTTAAGCTAATGGGCCTATAATTGCTAGTTACTGTGCGGTCACCTTTTTTAAAACTGGGCGTGACGTTAGCTAATTTGAAGTCTTCAGGAGTCATCCCCGTTTCCAGTGATTGATTAAAAATCTCCGTTAAGGGGCCTACGATAACGTCTTTCAAATCTTTCAGATGTCTAGGATAAAACGCATCAGGGCCTGGAGCCTTGCTAACTTTTAGACTATCGATATAATGCGAAATCTCACCCTCGTAAACAGTTATTTCATCCACAATAGTTTCGCTGCTAAATAGAACGTTTTTTGGGTTATGTTTACTATCCGCAGCTATAAGTATCTCTAAATTACGCTCAGCATTCCTAACTGATCTTTTAACCTGACGTCGAAGCTCGATATATCTATTAACGTTAGCTACCGTGCCATTGCGCTTATTAAGTCTATACGCTCTGTTACGCTCGTTTATGAACTCGCCTATTTCCCTAGTCCACCACTTGGGCCTATCATGATTTCTAGCGCGCTTAGGCGTACGAGGATTAAGCTCCATTTCGATATTCAAGAAACTATCTTTAAACGCCTCCCAATGCAAATTTGCGTCATTACCCATAAATAAGTTATCCCAGTCCACTACTCTCATCCTATCCGCAAAACTATCAAAATTGGCCCTACGAAAATCAGGGACTTCTATTATGTTACTATCCTTAGTGTTTTCTATCAATAGCTTAAACCTAATAATTTGATGATCACTACATCCTAAACTCTCGCCTACTTCTAAATATTCGACTATATTTTCGCCGTTCGTCATCACCACGTCTAAAATATTGTCACCGCGCTTTGTTTCGATAACCTTCTGTCGTAAAAAATTATCTTTCATGAACTCAATCAATCTCAAACCATCATCGTTACCAGTAAAAGTCTCGTAATTAACGTTAGGACAGTCAAAGTCTCCGACAACTATACTATCCCGATTATTAATGAAGTTACTAAGAAGTGTGTAAAATCTAGTATCGGTATCGAGGGGTTGAACCGGAGGTCTATAAACAACAACAAAATTGAAACTAAGACTACGCGCCCCAACTTCAACGCATATGGCATTAATTGCTGCCGGAAAATCTATCTTCACCTCGGTAGCCCTAAGGGAATTACGAATGTACAGCAAAACGCCGCCACCAATCCTATGTAACCTATCATTAGTAAAGAGTTTAACCCTTTAAGTACTGAAGGTACAAATTGCTAACGTTTCAAATACAAGCATTCATAACTTAACCCTTCAAAAAATTCAGGGCTTAAAGGGTTAAAACCCGGTATATCAAGTTCCCCCAACAAGTCCCGAGTCACGGTATTTAACCACGTTTCAGTGACAGCAACTATATCGTAGTTGCCGGAATAAATTGTCGCCTTAAATTCGTTTAATTTATTTCTAATACTACGCGCGTTACAATAAGAGAAGTTTAAGTTATTTTTTACCACGGGTCGGCGTTTTAAACTATTTTTCACGTCGGGCCCGCGTTTCCCAGACCCACAACGTTTAAAGAAGGCTTCGGCCTATACAGCTTTCGAACGTTTTCGTCAATTAACCTACCTAGCCTAGCATTACCTATTTCATTAAAATGCACCCCCATCATTTATAAAAAGGCTGAGATCACTGAATTCTGACCACAGCTTTACGAAGGGTACATTTTCCTCAGCACAAATCTCTTCTAATTTACTGTAGTATTCAAAAATATTGTTTTTGGCGTAATTCGGTAAACCTCTAGGAGCGCTCCATTTTCCAATATTAAACATACACTCATAAAACATATATCATTTAAAAGCTCACATTTTTCTGAGTCTAAAAATGTAGTAATCCAAAAGTATCAATAGCAAATAAAAAGTAACTAGGTTTAAATATAAAACCCTATACCGATCAATTTGTGATGCGTGATCTTTACGGGGGCTCCGCCCCGGTACCCCCGAGACCTAAATTATACAAATGATAATGTAATAACATATTCATGTTAGGTTAGGTTAGCATAACAATTACCAAAAATACCATCTTACATCAGAGACTGAAGATTTATAACTTAGCAAACCTTTATAATGTAGTTAATGACGTCACGCGTCAAACAATTAATTAAATCTAGTTACTTTTTATTTACTATTGATACTTTTGGATTACTACAGTTTAAGACTCAGAAAAATGTGAGCTTTCAAATGGTATATGTTTTATGAGTGTATGTTTAACATTGAAAAATGGAGCGCTCTTAGAGATTATCCCGTAATTCTAAGTCCCAAACCGTGCCTAGGGGTAATACATAGAACTAAAGACCTATCTGACCTCGCCTTCAGGGACCTAATTAACCCCCTATATCTCTCCAAAAGGTCAGGTACTCTCGTATCGGGCCTATACGAGTCGTTGCCTCCTACCATCGTCACCAACATCGAGCGACGGGAGGCAACGTCAATCCTATCCACTTCTTCTCTAACTCTGTCAACCCTGGCCCCTGGGAGACAGACAGACCCTCCTCCTCTTAGTTGGATGCCGTTCAACGAACTCTTCGTCCATATGGCGTACTAAAGAGTCCCCCAATTAAAATAGTTTCCCCCTCATTCACGTCCCTTTCCAAATGGGCGAAAGGGTTAGAAACCTCGATAGGGGGGGGGGGATTCCTATCACCTAACGTACGTGGCCTAGCTCCACCCTTAACTTCTCTAAATCCCTCCCCATCTACTAATCTCGGACCAACCTTAACCCCTTGCTCAACTCTGTCCAACCTTCCCGATAAGCTACCTAAACTAGAAACTAGGTTACGCACCTCATCCTTCAAATTACTAACGTCTTCAACGTTAGTATTGGTTCGGCTTTCGTCAACTGTAGCCCTACCCCTGCCCTCATCAAGCGTTGCAAGTCTTTCAGTTACCTCACGTACACTGCGTTTTATGTCAACTATTTCCTCCCTTAAATCACAAAAGAAACAAACCGATCTCTCGGTAATCGTCATAGGACCGCCGTTATAGTCCTTAAAATCCGTATACCACCGATTTACCCGACACCTAACACACGACGTTTTCTGCGACGGCATCGCGCAAGTTAAATTAGTTTATAACCGTCACAAGTTTAAGTTAAATTAAGCCGGCACGCTATGAAAACTTCTAAATCGCTAAAAACCACTAATATTCAATTACTTAAGTATAACAATGTGAATATAAACGCAAGTATATGAAATTCAGAACTTTCCAAAAGTAAAGTTATTGGCAATATCCAAAAGTAGAAGCAATATCAGAGAACTCAGGAAATACGTCCGCTCAGTACGGAGTCTGGCTGACGAATGAGTGTGCTTGGATGATGATTAGGGCAACCAGCCATCCTATCTAACTGTAAGGGCCCACAATTTTCGGGCACAGAAGCTGGGGGGGGGCGTGGAGGAACTTAGGGGTACGAAGATGTGCGTAACACCTATAGGAAACGTTACCAAGTGCCTGGTACCTATGATACCGTACCATTTGGATACCATAATCTTTGATATGTCTATTGTTAACGATATGTTTATTTATTAAACGTATCTGTATATATATATATATATATATATATATATATATATATATATACATATACAGCTTGAATATTTCGTTTATTAAATAAATAGTGTTTCAATTAGCGTTTCACTTTCTCCTTTGTGTGTGTGTGTGTGTGTGTGTGTGTGTGTGTGTGTGTGTACACAAGCGAAAGTTCTATGCTCCGCCCACCTGTATGATCCGTCACGCGACTCCTGCTACTACCTGAGCATATCTCTTCCCTGCGTGCTCAGTTGACCGCTGCAAGCCCTGTGTCTCAGACGTGCATTTCCCCTCGTAGACGAAAAATAGTAATGGCTACCTTTAATATTGCGTGTTCGACGTTTATGAAGTGGTATTCGGCAAAGTGTGAAGATAAGGTTAATGAATGGCTCCCTATTCCACCTTCCTTTGATACTTTTAAGGCTACATTGAATCGTGCGAAGGAACAAGAGGTACAAATACTCTACGGCTATTCTGGCGAGAGCATTGCAGGATTTCGTGGTACAAGTGATGTATTGAACTATGTTGTAGGACTAAACTTTATAAAAGCTTACATATACCGTGAAGTAGAAGAAACAACACGTGCAGAAGAGAAGCAACGAATATGGTTAGTGAGTCTTGTTGATGAGTAGTGCGACAAGCGATATTATGTCATGTTGCATCATACCGAGTACTCGTACCCTGCGACTGAGAATGTAAATCTTGTCATAATGGAGAATCTTAAGTATTTTTACCATTACATTAATATATATCATGACGAGGTTTGTAGCGAGGTTGTGGCTAGAGGTCTGCGTGAGTATTTAACAGAATTTAGAGATGAGTATCGGATGTTAAGCAAAAAGGAAAAATATGGTCATATGTTTCTCTCAAATAGTGCGCCGGAGTGTGAATAAAATGTGTTTAGTTCGTGAAAATTCCCCTAAGCAAAAATGTGTGGTGCGTATTCTGGAGAGTGGGAGTGATAAAACATTAAAACCGGTATTGCTTCATGTATTGGAAAATTTCTCAAAACACCTACCCATTATAATGGGATACAAGTATTCACGTTGGAACAACGCCATACACGTTTCATCAGCTTATGGTGTGACTCACTTCTCCCGTCGAGCCGATCCGCTCGCCTGTTGCTCATAGTCATCTCAGAGCTTGAACCGACTGGACGTGCACTCCTCGAATACGATGGAACTTCCTTTGAGAAGCATTCTCAATGCCGTGTACGATGTGTCCGTGACGAAGTTGTTGCGCGTGTTCAAGCGTGAAACAGGTGCCATTAACTATGTACTGGAAACGACTTGTAGCCAAATAAACAAACGGAATGTTGTTTATTTAAGTGTTGAGGAGATGAATAGAATCTTCGTGGGAGTTGAAAGGTGGAGTGAGGATTGTTATAAAATTCCTGTAGGTGTAGCTACAAGAAGAGAGCAGATTAGTGATACCCCCTCATATGCCATTGTTTGTACGTTGTGTATAAATAACGATCAGCCATGCATTGATATACGACTGATGTGGAAGAATGCATCTGATAATAACGTTCTTTTCCCTACGGGAAACCGATTCATCCTCAACAGGATGTTTGAAATCGTCGGATTCTGCAAGCTGAAGCCTATATTAGACGTGCGTATTACGGATATGCTTTATTTTGATACGGTTCTTGAATACGCATACACCGCTCTGCTCGATGGGTTTACCGAGTGTAGGACTGAACAAGGCGAGAATGGTCTAGAGCTGGATGCTTATTTAAAAGGTTTAGACCAGGGGTCACCAACCTTTTTTTTGTTCACCGCCCACTTTTACGATTTTTTGAAAATTAAAAAAGCTTATCGCCCACCTTAGATCAAAAAGATTAAATCAACATAATCGATAAAATAAATAATTAAATAAATTTTAATTACCTTCAATGTGAGCCTACTAGTGGGTGCTACCGCCCAGGTTGGTGACCCCTGGTTTAGACTCTTTGAAATATCATGAACTTTGGTACAAAGGACTTGAGCGGTACAGGGCTGAGCTCACCCACACCGTTCACCCTGAAGAACTATTTCTTTATATAATGAGCAGCTGTCGTAACGACTTAGAAGATTATTTCAACTGCCGCTATGCAGTGTGAAGAAGAGTTCACGATTGAAAAGCTCGGTCGGTAAGAATAAACCCTCGATTGGAAAGGAGTTTTTATAAACTTGTATTTAATAATGATGTTGTGGCTAACGATGACCTCTTTGTGCGTGCTTTTGATTGTATTCGTTTAAAGATAACGTGCAAACTGAATGTGAAGTGTGTACAAAAATAGTATTGAACGATATGAAGGCCATTTACATAGAGTATAGGTATCCCTATAACTTGAGCGGTGAAATAATGTTAAGCCGTATTTACCGCGTAGTGCAAAGCAATAATGATGTGACTATAGACTCGATTACGTGTGAGTTTAGTGTTTTGCGGAGTAGAACAAAGTGAATGTATTTTGATGTATACTTATTTTCAATATATTTAATTATTTAATATAATTGTGTATATATATATATATTTTTCCTGTACTGCTATATTGATGGTTATACTCCATCGTTTTGTATTATATTATTTTTTATTTTATTTTTTGATTATTTATATATTCCTCGTTCGTATTTCTTATACTATTATTATTTTTTATTGCATGTATTCCTCGTTTGTATAGGATTGTATATTTATTTTCTATATATTTCATGAAATTGATTCCAATTATTTGTCTAAATAAACAGAATGATGTAATGGTGTTTTATTTAATTCTTTTGGTTGTATAAATAAACGATATTATTATTTAATTATATGTACTGTATACCAAATGGTGGTTACACCTTCTAAACCGACTGACGGATTTCTAAACCAACTGTCAAGAATATATGCTTTAATTAAATAAATAGCTCAATCTGACAATTCAACCCTAATAATGTACACCTGAACAAGCCATTTACGTCTTCTAAGAAGCCTTCTACGCCAACTGGCTGATTTACACCTGATAAGAGAGCGGGCGCTCAGATGAACTCTCATTTTGCATCTGGCTGGAGCCAGGCGAACACCCCTCCTCCTCCTTTCTCTCCCTCTCTTAGGTTAAGGTTACCCCTTTGGGGGGTCATCCTCCCTACTCCCCCCGAAGATCCCTCTCCATTTGTAGCATTGATTTGTTGCATAACCCCCTTTCCCCCTTTGCAGCATTGATTTGTTGCATAATCCGCCTTCCCCCTTTGCAGCATTGATTTGTTGCATAACCCCCCCTTCCCTCCTTTGCAGCATTGATTTGTTGCATAACCCCTCCCCCTTTGCAGCATTGATTTGTTGCATAACCCCTCCCCTTCATTGCAAACCCCTTTGCAACATCCCTCTCCCCTTTGCACCATTGATCAACATTTGCAAGTTTGCATTGCAACATTCTTGCACTCTCCCATTTTGCGGTCATCCTACTTAGTTCAAAGTAATTCGGTCGAATCCTTTAAAAAGAGACGAGACGAGAAGCATTTGTTAGAGCGTTGAAGTATTGTAGTTTTTTTCCTCAAATTCTGTCCTCTTTACTTTAAAATTTTCACTTTATCTTTAAATTTCTTTCTTTCCTTTCAACCTCTGTTCTTTGCTTTGTTTTAAAACTTTCACTTGTCTTTACATTTTTTTACATTTTTTAACCTTCCTCCTTAGTTAAGCAGACGGCCTTGTAGGGACAGCCGGTCTGTTGCTGTTTGGTGTCCTTTGTATTCCTTTGTAAATGTTAGTAATAGATTCATTAACAGTTTCGGAAATAACTAAGCACACCGGACAAAAAATTAGTCACCCCTCTCAGAATGTACCTAATAACGTGTGACGGCGCCTCTGGCCTTGATAACCGCACGAATCCGGCGAGTTTAGTATGCGGAGGTACGCCTGCTGGTTCAAATTCATCGTCACTGGAACGAGAGGGCCCATTTCGTGGTACGAAAAACATCCCCAGAACATCACGGAACCACCTCCAGCCTGAACAACACCTTCGACGCATTCAGGATTAAAGGCTTCATTGGACCTGCGATGTACTCGTCGCCTCCCATCATTGGAGAACAAACAAAAACGGGACTCATCGGACCAAATTACACGTTTCCAATCTGCCGCAGTCCAGTTTTTGTGCCTCTGAGCCCATTTATAACGTGCCAATTTGTGACTTGCTGTTAACAGCGGCCTCTTCCGTGGTACCCTGCTCCAGATGTCCATCGCATGCAGTTCTCGTCGCAATGTCCGTTCGAAAATTGGTCGCTGGAGAACCTCATTGGTTTCTTGGAGCAATTGTTCTCTGGTTTGAAAACGATTTGCAGTTACTAGACGAGAAACATGGCGGCGTTCCCTATTGTCGAGAATTGTTTTCCGGCCACAGTTACGCCGTCGATTTTCAGTTGATTGCGAACTACACCACTCTTTGTAAACTCGCTGGACAGTACGCGTTGACACACCAACAAATTGGGCTACTTCAGACATTTTGTGTCCGTGGGCTCTGCCAAACACGATGGCTCCTTTTTGCCACTGAGTAACGTCTGCCTCACGACCCATTTTGCAGACTATATCCAACACACACTTTGTTCTTCACCACCTCACGAAACAGATCTGATCCTGTGTGCTACGTCACCGCTACTTGTCACTTACCAATGCTACATCAGCGCCCTCTGTGTGACCTTGAACTTCCTACTATCGGTGCTATTAGGGGTGACTAATTTTTTGTCCGGTGTTCTTATTTCGTAATATTAATTACGGAATATGAAATAACATAGACATTTATATATGGTTTTTAAAATATTAAACGGACTGCCATATTGAAAATTCTCGACATTTTGCCCAGTTTGAGTAATAAGGTGGCAAAATGGTAGATTGTAAATGTTACCTGCAACTGCTGGCTCATACCCGTGGATGACTACATTTTGCAATATTGAAATGTTGGAATTCTCCTTCACTTTCAATATCGCAAAGGAAAACAGTGAGTCATTGACAGAAATAAGGTTCCAACTGCAAACAACACTTACTATCTGCTACTGTGAATCCATACTACTAATGTGTGAATAAAGCAAACTTGAAGCCTTATGAATATACTTGTAAATCAGAAAACAAAAAAGAAAAAGTTGCCTGACAAAAATAAAACTATCGACCTCTTGCTCCTGATATATCATGTATTCAGACAACTATGTATATACAGTATATACGTCTCGGTGGTATAGTGGTTAGCATTGCTAATTACGAGTAGTATAGACGCAAAACCGAAGAGGGGATAGGGGGTGATGTTAATGGGAGGAGAGGGAAGTCTGGGTAGTGGGGGATGCAAAAACGAAGTGGGGAGGGGGTAGTAGAGTACCCGTGACAAGAGGGTGCCGTCCCCCAAAAGTAGAAAAATTGAATGCAGAGTAACCTAACCTAACGTAACCTAAAAATAAATGTATGAATATATATATATATATATTATCCTAACCTAACCTAAAAATAAAAAACGCTCCTTCTGAAGCCACACACTTTGCCAACGATCCTGCCACTGTCGAAAACATTTTTCGAAAGCACTTTTCGAAATGGCTAAAAGCTACTCCGTCGAATTTCTTTTAATGGTCTCAACATCATCGAATCGGTGTCCTTTCAGGGTTTGTTTGAGCTTCGGAAACAAAAAAGAGGTTGCATGGAGCCAAATCCGGCGAATATGGAGGCTGCTGTACTTGAGGGTAGATATTGTTTTTGGACAAAAATTGCTGGAGAAGTTGCGACGAGTGAGATGACGCGTTATTGTGATGAAGCATCCAGTCTCCGGACTCCAACTTCTACGGCCGTTTCCTCCGAACTGCTTCACGTAGACGTCATAAAACCCCAATGTAAAATTTCTTGTTGATTGTTTGTCCCTGTGGAGCATATTCATGGTCCACAACACCTTCACATTAAAAAAAACAAGAAATCGCCGCAAAACAAAACACGTTTAACTTTATTGGCTCACCACAGTGCACTGACGCTACACGATGACGTGCAACCTCCATCAGTCAACTTGTCTCGACATGCAGAGACATGTTTAGCACAGTCACAACTCCAAGCGTGACTTTATTCTAAAAATAAACACCCTGTCCGGATAATTTTTTAACAGACCTCGTTATATATATATATATATATATATATATATATACACATATATGTATGTGTGTGCCTGACGTCACACTATGGACTTAAGCGACCACCATTCAAATCTGTCTTAGGCATAACAATGAAATTACACCATCGGAAATTGAACCCCCGAGTACAATAATTCGTTTATGCACCATCGGAAGTCGAAACCCCGACTTCAATGTGATGATTAAAATGTATGTTCTGTATATAACGGGTGTGCCATAAAAAAAAAGGGTACATTTTAAAACGGCTATAAAATCAACATTTGTAATTTAATTTTAATAAAATTTCTACACAATAAAACATATGTATTTCTTTATATGCAAACAAGTTTTCAGACAAAAATATCAAATAATTCAAATTCTATCAACATTTAACGAAAGAGTATGATTTTTCTATTTAATATGCAAAAATTAAACTTTTTAAATATTTTTTTATAAAAATAATTTTTAACTTAAAATTTACTGAAATTATTAAAAAAATTGTTCAAAATACTTTCCTTCCATTTCAATAACTTTTTTTATTCTTGGTCGGAATTCATCTATCGCTCGATTTACTTGTTCCTGTGGAAGCTCTTCCCATTTTTGAATGATGATCTCGCGTAAATGAGTGACATCTTTTTTCCTAGTCCTGTAGACTCGCTCTGTTAAGTTCTCCCATATTCCCGCCAAGAATAAAAAAAGTTATTGAAATGGAAGGAAAGCATTTCGAACAATTTTTTTAATAATTTCATGTAAATTTTACGCTAAAATTTTTTTATAAAAAAATATTAAAAAGGTTTAATAATTTTTGCATGTTAAATAGAAAAATCATACTCTTTCGTTAAATGTTGATAGAATTTGAATTACTTGATATTTTAGTCTGAAAACTTGTTTACATATACAGGGTGGGCGGAAAGTAGCTCCCTATTTTGGATTGGTAAAAAAATACGTATATTATCCATTTATTTCAGAAGAAATAATATGAAAAGGTAGGCATACATGGTAGGTTTTCTCTAAAATTCAATGTGGGCTCCAACTCTTTCCACCAGCTTCTGGAGCCGCCCAGGAATGGCGTCCACTGACTTTAGCAGGAACTCCGGCGGGATGGAGGACATGACTTCCCGAATTCGGTCCTCCAGTTCTTCCAATGTCCTCGGTTTGGTGCGGTAGACTTCTTCCTTTACCCACCCCCAAAGAAAGAAGTCGCACGGTGTCAAGTCGGGGCTCCTGGCTGGCCATTGATGTGGACCACGACGACCCATCCAACGCCCAGGGAAGTGGGCATCCAGCCACTCACGGACAACAAGAGCGAAGTGCGGAGGGGCGCCATCTTGCATAAATATCAGATCGTCGATGTTCTCCCATGTGCTGACAACCGGCCAGACCTCGTTTCGCAACATAGCAAGGTACCGCTCAGCATTCATGGTGTTGCGCAGAAGGAACGGGCCCACAACCTGATCTGAGGTCATACCACACCACACCGTTACACTGAACCGATTCTGCCGTTTTTCAGCGGTAACCATGGGATCCTCTCCTGCCCAGTAGTGGCAATTGTGGCGGTTGACACTTCGCTCTTGTTGTCCGTGAGTGGCTGGATGCCCACTTCCCTGGGCGTTGGATGGGTCGTCGTGGTCCACATCAATGGCCAGCCAGGAGCCCCGACTTGACACCGTGCGACTTCTTTCTTTGTGGGTGGGTAAAGGAAGAAGTCTACCGCACCAAACCGAGGACATTGGAAGAACTGGAGGACCGAATTCGGGAAGTCATGTCCTCCATCCCGCCGGAGTTCCTGCTAAAGTCAGTGGACGCCATTCCTGGGCGGCTCCAGAAGCTGGTGGAAAGAGTTGGAGCCCACATTGAATTTTAAAGAAAACCTACCATGTATGCCTACCTTTTCATATTATTTCTTCTGAAATAAATGGATAATATACGTATTTTTTTACCAATCCAAAATAGGGAGCTACTTTCCGCCCACCCTGTAGATAACTACATATGTTTTATTGTGTAGAAGTTTTATTAAAATTAAATGACAAATGTTGATTTTATACCCTTTTTAAAATGTACCCTTTTTTATGGCACACCTGTTATATGCTGAAGCCTAAAATCTCGAACCTTTTAACGTGATAAGTAATTTTGCGTACATACTTTTTCCTCGCCCGAAACTGTTTTCATGTTGGTACACATCCTTACATCCTTACAGCCTCGTATTTTGTCCAGCGAGTCCCCGAGTCGCCAAGCCACCAACAGGTGGCGCCTCGATTCTACGGCGTATGATACACTACCAGTCTTCGTTACGAACTGAAGGGAGCAGTCCGCCTCACAAGAGCACCTGAGCTTGGAACGTCGTAACGTTTTATCCAGAAGCCTCCTCGCAGCAATACCAGCAAGAAGCACCTACACATACAGTAACAAAGAAAGATGGAGCTACTGCTAAGCAACAGTATCCCTAACGCACAATACACCGTGACTTTTTCCAAATCAATGAGATTATTTAAGCGTAGCAGTGGTGCCATTAACCATGTGCTCGAGACAAATTATAAACGTCCAGACTCCGACAAACGTAATGTTTTTCAGTTGGATGTTGATGAGATGTCGAAAATCTTTATGTTGGTTGAAAAGTGGTCGGCTGAGAATTATAAAGTACCAGCTTCCGCTAGTGCAGAAAGAGATTAATGACTCTTCCTCATATTGTATTATCTGCATGTTAACTGTAAGCCGCGATACGAGTCAACCCTGTGTTGGAACACGATTGATATGGAAAACTACTCTAAAAACCTTCAGTACAAACAATTTTAATAATGGAGTAGTGCCTACTCGTTACCTTTTCATCCTCGATAGACTATTTAAAATATCCGCCTTCCTCAACCTGAAACCTTTATTAAATGCGCGTGTTGATGATATGCGTTATTTTGACACCGTACTCGGGCATGCCTATGCGTTTTTAATTGACGATTTTATGAAGTGTAGCGATGAACAAGGTGAAAACGGCTTGGAGCTTAGATAATATTTAAAAGATACTTCCTCCGAGAAGTACCAGTCGCTTGAGACGCTGTTCTAGAGCATTACAAACCCTCCTTCGACTTCACTGTTCATCCCGAGGAATTGCTTCTTTATATGCGTTCTAACTGTCGCCACGACTTAGAGAACGCCCTCATACATCAATATAAACTCTGAACAGTTTTCAGTTAAAAAAACATTTGAAAAGAGAATAAACGCACACTTAAAGCGTGTTGTGTATACAGTGACTTTTCATAATAATATTGTAATATCCGACCGTGGACTTGAGCACTGAGTAGGGTTTTGAACCTATATGTTCAGAGTTTAAAAATTATGAAAATGTTACATACAATTAAACTAGGAACAAAAATAATCCTAAATGATCTTAAGGCTCTGTATATCGAGTAGTGAAAGCCTCATACATTAAACGGAACATTATTTCTAAAAACAATTGCTTGTATTATACAAAGAAATGAGAATGTAACTATTTCCACCATTATTCGTGAGTTTGTTACACTGATAACAGTTGATTTCTTAATATGTTAATAAATAATGTATGCAGATGTGTTCCTATTTATTCTTCACTCATTTTTAACGTATGTCTATGTATACGTCTTAAAAAGATGATGGTCAACCAGGATGGATTATGAACTGGTCTGAAATATTGTACTCTAAAGATAAAAGTTGGGGGTTTAACTTCCGATGGTGTAATATCACTGTTATGCCTAAGGCATATTTGAATGGTGGCCACTAAAATTCATAGTATGACGTCATACACACACACACACACACACACACACACATACACGCATATATATATAAAAACAATTTTGTATTTTCAAGTTTAGTTTAGGTTAGGGTAGACTAGGTTAGATTAGGTTAAGTTAGGTTGTTACCCAAACTTATATTCAATTTTTTACTTTATGGGGGCGGCACCCACCTTGGCACTGGTACTCTGGCAATCTGGTACTACCTCCATTCCTCTCCGTTTTTGCATCCCTCACTACCATGACTACCCCACTCTCCCTTCCCCATTACACCCACCCCGCACCCCCTCTCCGTGTT
>JAJOZX010004571.1:0-67500 GCA_023014485.1 Bathynomus jamesi | reverse complement strand
TTCTGAAAGTTAATTTGCAGAAGAAAAGCTATCATTTGCAGGTTTTACATGATTTACATGAGGAAGATTTCGACCGAATGATTTCGTCCAAAATTGGGAAAGAGACTCACCTAAAGTTAATGTCTGGATGGGTTTAACAAAATCTAAAGTTTATGGTCCTTTTTTCTTTGCTGAAGCTACAGTTACGGGGCTTATTTATCTGGACATGTTGCAGCAATTCCTTGAACCTCAGCTGATTGGGGATAGGATTGTTAGTACCGTCGTCTATCAACATGATGGTGCTCCTTGTCACTATGCTAAAATTGTTCAGGATTATCTAAATGGACGTTTTCCAAATCGCTGGATCGGACGCGGAAGCAACAGACCTTGGCCAGCGAGATCACCAGATTTAACCCGTTTAGATTTCTTTGCATGGGGCTTTATCAAATCGCACGTCTATCAGACGAAGATTACGAGTCTTGAAAACTTACGTACACGTATACGAACTGCTGCAGATAACATAACCCCGCAAATGCTCCAGAATGTGTTTAGAAATGCTGCGGAACGATTTGAGCTGTGCAGGGATACTGATGGGCGTCACGTCGAATCCTACTCTTAATTATTTAATAAATGTTACCACTTTATCATTTTATGATTGAATTCCATATAATTTCCAAGTGCTTCACAAAAATAGATCCTGACTTTATGTACACCCTGTATATAAATAAATAAATGGAAAGGAAGACGAATAAAGAGAGATCAAACGTAGGTATGTAGGCATGTTTGTTTTTGTTATTTTGACTTTTCATATATCCATATAAATGAGAGAGAGAGAGAGAGAGAGAGAGAGAGAAGAGAGAGAGAGAGAGAGAGAGAAAATTCCATAGTAGAGCTTAACAAGAAATTTTTTTCTTGAAATCCATTACCTGAACCCATAAAAATAATAACCAACAAAAGACAGGATTAAAATATCAGAAATGGATTCTCTATTTATTCATGGTATATAATTTAAATTCAATGATATATATATGAGACACACAGACCGGGCATGGGACAAGGAACTCTTCTGGGAAAATTAAATTCACTATAGTTCGAATAAGTAATGGTAAATGACAAACACTATAGTTTTTTCTTTTTCATGATATTAGCCTGACGTGAGCAACGGGTCACTCGCAAAGAGGCCCCAAAAATATAACTTCCCTCACCAGCTATCTGCAAAGCAGATAGGTTCCAGCTTTGGGGCAGGATCTAGAGTTTACAGCTACACCTAGCCTACTATATTCAGAACCTCAATATATGCAAAAGACTCGTTGCATTCACGTTAGATTGAATATATCAAAGAAAAAGGGGTAACTATTGCATTTGCATTATTGTATTTTTTGGTTTGTGGCTAAAAAATACAATAGTTACCCCTTTTTCTTTGATGTTCCATGCACGGTCTGTGTATATCATTAAAAAACCTCAGGGGGCCATTCTGAGTTCAATCCCATATATATATATATATATATATATATACTGGTCAAAAAAAGAAACGCAATTAGCTTGCATATGGTGTAAAATTTAAGTTGTTAGTGGTATTATCACAGTTTCAAGATTATGGTTAAATGTTTGTTCAAATCTTTTAAAGCCACTTAGTGCATGTTTTTAAACCTGACTAATCCCGGCTAAGACGCCATTTTGTTACAAACAATAAACAGAGATTAAATTGAATGTATTCTTTATGAAGGCATGCATTTTTTCTTTGACTTCACAGAATACACACTGCCCGTTGAGAAAACCAAACTTTTTCTCGCGATTGAAGCATGCCACGACTCTCAGAGGTCAACAGAGGTCGTGCCTTGGGCATGTTGGATGCAGGCATGTCTGCTGTCCAAGTTGCACAACGAATGCATGTGCATCCCAGCACAATCTCTAGGCTTGTTAGACGGTACAATGCCACAGGAAGTGTTCAGGACCTGCCAAGACGTGGGCGACCTCGTGTGACGACCCAACGCCAGGATCGCCACATTGTACTGCAGCACCTGCGTCATCGGCAGCGGAATGCTCGTCAGACAGCCAGAGAGACACCTGGTATCCACAACAACAGAATTAGTGACCAGACCGTCAGAAACCGACTCCGTAATGCAGGACTCCGATCCCGCAGGCCTTACAGAGGTCCTTTTCTCACTGATGCAAGAAGGCAACGACGCCTGCAATGGGCCTATCAGCACCGTGACTGGACACAAAGAATGTGGAACCAAGTCCTCTTTTTTGACGAGTCTCGCTTCAGACTGTCCAATTCTGATGGCCGTGTCAGGGTATACAGACGACCAGGGGAGCGATACTCAGATGCTGCAGTAGTGGAGCATGACAGATGGGGAGGACCAAGTGTCATGGTTTGGGCAGGAATTGCCTTTGCTTCAAGAACTGAGCTGGTGGTTGTTGATGGCGCTCTGACTGCCCAGCGCTACAGGGATGAGATTCTTCACCCACATGTTCTTCCATTCATGAGGCAACATCCAGAATTGGTACTCCTGCAACAGGACAATGCCAGACCTCATGCAGCCAGGATAGTGCAGGCGTACCTGCAGGGACAACAGGTGCAGACCTTACCATGGCCAGCCTTCAGCCCAGACATGTCACCGATAGAGCACGCATGGGATGAACTTGAACGGCGAGTTCGCAGACGTCAGCATCAGCCGCAGAACATCAGGGAACTGACCAATGCAATTATTGAAGAGTGGAGGGCCATCCCTGTTGCTTTCCTGCAGAGACTGTTGAGGTCGATGAGGGCCAGACTCCAAGCCTGCATTGTGGCTAGGGGTGGCCATACGCGTTATTGACTGTTTGTTATGTTAAAGAATCATTTACTATATACTGAGTCCTCATGTTTATTAATAAATCTCAAAAATTGCGTTTCTTTTTTTGACCAGTACTTTATATATATATATATATATATATATATATATATATATATATATATATATATATATGAATGAAAATGAATATATATATATATATATATATATATACTATGCACAGTTAATCAAAAAGCTATCTTAAAATAATTAAATTGAATGAAGTTACATTAGCCAATGGTTCTCAGAAGTCGTGCATCATTGGCTAATGTAGCTTCATTCAATTTGATTTTTTTAAGATAGCTTTTTGATTAACTGTACACACTATTAATTTTATTATTCGAATATTATCGCACATATATTGTAATTAAATATAACTTATAAACCATTTCGACTCGTAACCCTCGTAAATCTGAATAAAGCCTATGGTGCGCGACTTCTGAGACACCCTGTATATTACACCAAATTATAAACATTAATTCTATTATTTTATACTCATTATTGCAATGTTATTGCATTTTGCTTAGGTGTGCCAGGCAAATTTGGTCGCGTGCCCAAATGGGCACGCGTGTCATGGGTTCGCCACCACTGCCCTATACTATTCAATTTGAAGATCTTTAGTTATCAGCTTTTCATTGGCTTGACACTGGTAATTTAGAAATGGAATTAGTTGACTTCCAAGAGAGTGCTGTATGGAAGACTAAATTTATTAATCTTAATTTGAAGTTACAAGAAAAGGAATTGGAGTCGTCACTTTTGGGTGTAACCAGATAACAACAATCAATAGAAAGAGTAGAGAATCTTATTCTTGCAGAATGGAACTCTTTACCAAATTCGTTTGCATCAATGAAAAAGCTAGCATTAGCTCTGCTAACAATGTCTGGTTCATCTTATTCGTGTGAACAGTTGTTTTACTCCATGAATTTCGTCAAATCCACCACTAGGAATCGCCTTGGCACAGGTATGAGTGCTGCATGTGTGAGACTAAAGATAACGAAATATAAACCTCGGATCAAAACATTAGTAGCTAAACTCCAACAAGTTTCTCATTAAAAATAGTAAGTAAATAAATTATTGTGACCCAATTTCGTTTTTTTAAAAATCAAAAGTAACAAAAATGACCCACCAGCAAAAAATGTGCGATAACACTGCCTACGGTACTCGCAATTGGTTTTTGTGCTGATTTATGTTTTTAAATTTGTTTGCATGCCTTGATGAAAAGTTCACCAGTCGCCACTGGTGCATACTATTAATTTCATTAATCGAACAGTATCGAACATATATTGTAATTAAACATCACTTATAAACCATTTCGATTCGTAAACCTCGCAAATCTGAATAAAGCGTATGGTGCGCGACTTCTGAGACACCCTGTATATAAACTTTGGTAGGCACGCAAATTTTTTTTTATGGTTTACATGTTTTTTTTGGCACGCGGGCTCTGTTCCGTTCTACCCCAGCAACAAAAAATAAAATTATATATTATTTTCTACTGTAGTTTTACTTGCTGAATTCAATAATATATATCTTATTTTGGAGAAATTAATAACAAAAGAGGGTGCTGGTTAAGTGTGCGGTCTACCTACGATTGGTTAGGTTTAATCATGATATTTTCGTTAAAACTAACGAAAATATCATGACTAAACCTAACCAATCGTCAAGGGCGATTGACAATGGGATGTAAACAAACAATTAGTAAACAAGATAGGAAGCTATAATTAAAAGGTAGACCGCCGAATCGTAGGTAGACCGCATACTTAACCAGCACCCAAAAGAGTTATAGTCGGTGCTGGTTAAGTGTGCGGTCTACCTAGCTTCGAGCAGTCTACCACAATTAAGCTGCGACCAACCAACCTACCAAAAAGGCAACCGTGAAGGCTACGATAAACTTTAATATATCTTAGTTTATTTCTGGTTAAGTATGCGGTCTACCATCTGAGTTTTGACAGAATATAAACTAACGAAAATATCACGACTTAACCTAACCAATTATCAAGGGCGTACAGTTGATCTATTATTAATTATAACATTGTTTTTTTCTGGAATAGTATTTACTATTTACTAATAGATCAACTGTACGCCCTTGATAATTGGTTAGGTTAAGTCGTGATATTTTCGTTAGTTTTAACGAAAATATTCTGTCAAAACTCAGATGGTAGATTCAAAGAGATTCAACTCAGATTCAAAGAGAATGCAAGGTTGGATCAGTTATCCATTCGGATGAGTGGCCTGCTTTTGCTTGCCTGAATACCCTAAGATATATTCATCAGACGGTTAATCACCAGAGACATTATGTGGATCCTGCAACTGGCGCACATACGCAAGCAATGGAACGTTCTTGGCTAGATGCAAAAATAGATATTTTAAAGAAGAAAAGGGGCATTCCTGTGCAAATGCTACAATCTCATTTAAACCATTTTTGTTGGAAAATGCTAAGAAAGGAAGAGGAGGATCTGTTCGTAGCCTTCTTAAATGATATCCGCACTGTATACACACAGTAATGCCTAATATAAGAGTTTGCAAAACATTTTAAAAAAAAAATTTTACAAACTTTTTTGGGTTTCTTTTAATAAATAAAATTTTGTAATTAAATATATTTCTTGAACTAAATGTCTTATATTTTAATTCCTTTCCTTAAATACATTTATAAAAGTGTAATTTAAGATGATGTAGACTGCACACTTAACCAGAACTCAGATGGTAGACCGCACACTTAACCAGAACTCAGATGGTAGACCGCATACTTAACCAGCACCGTTATAGTCCGTTTATTTTATTTAAAAGTAGAGATTGCATTTAAGATTTCAATAAAAATATCCTTTCCTTTTCGTCTTCTCCTCCACAGAAAATCACATAAATAAGAATCTATCATATTTCTAGATGTTCCCCAATGTCTCTTGTTCCTTTGTTTAGCTAAAATCTAAATCAACTGTACGCCCTTCACGATTGGTTAGGTTAGGTCGTGATATTTTCGTTAGTTAGCCTTATAAGGTTAACTAAAGAAGGCTGGGGTAGAACGTTATTTCCTTAACTATGTTTATGAAATTCCATTTATCATCCATAACAATATCTACAAAAGAGAGAAAAAATTAATAATTATAACCATAACTAATTAAAGCACGAATACTTTCTCCAAAATAAAATATATATTATTGAATTCAGCAAGTAAAACTACACTAGAAATTGTTGCTGGGGTAGAACGGAAAAGATCCGGCACGCGACTGTAAAAAGGTTCGCCACCCCTGGTATAGGGGAATTCGATGAATTATAAGTTGTCATACATACACACACGTTTTTAAACGTATACTATACGTTTAAAAACGTTTCATTGTGTATGAGCTGTTTATTTCGGTGGGAGAATAAAATAATTTTAAAACTGTAAGGTAGAAAATATTAAAAATTAAAGTCATATTTTATTTAAATAGGAGCTCGTGGATCAGTACTTGACCCGCAGGTCAGTGGTTCGCCATCACTGATCTAGGGGGTCTGGGGTGAGCGGTAGCTCCCCCAGCGGGTCCGGCCAGAGCCCGGAAGCCAACGCTTTTCTGTATTTTCAGCATTTTCTAGCATTCTAACAGGATTTATTTAACATATATCTTTGGGAATTTTCCAGATTAGCTGCAGTTGGACTGCTGTTGGACCCCAATCACTTTTTTCAAAAAATGCCCTTCATAGGTTCTTATTATTTCCCTACTACTTCGAAGAATAATTAATAAAACAATCATAGGCGTAAAGAATTATTATTATTATTAAGAAGCATTATTATTAAAGAATTAATAATTATTATTAAATAATTATTAATAAAGAAATTACCTAAAGAATTATTATTATGAAGATTGAAATTAATTAAAGACGACTTGGCATCTCCTCAGGTGGTTTTGAGACAGCCAAAAGGGGAATCGAAAACTGCATTCAATCGAACAAATGATGAGTTCCTCAATGATAAAACCTATTTTCTATTATATAAAGATCGAATTTTGCATCGATTCTATTTAGAATATGAATTATTAGGAATAGTTGACTTTTAAACTTTTGACATGCAATATTTAAAGTTTCAATGGTTAAAAGGACTAACATTAAGTGAACATACTTGAGATAAACAATAAACTTGTTTATTTCACAAACAAATAAGGTTCATTTTAGTATGTTGTTGTCGAGAAGCCGCTGCTCCGATTCTTCTGAAAAGAAGCTGAGATGGAATTTTATGCCATAAGGACGGGAAAATAACGCTCATTTTACCGTGTCGTGGAAGATCAATCCATCTTTCAGTGATTTTGTTGTTAAGAAATTCTGTATTTGGTGATCGTTACTTATATATTAATATTGCTCTGAAACCTAATATTTATTTACATTTTAGAAGGCATGCACTACATGCGTTGCATTCATTAAGGAAACGCCACTGATATATATATATATATATATATATATAAAGAGAGAGAGAGAGAGAGAGAGAGAGAGAGAGAGAGAGAGAGATATTAATTAAGTTTAATAAAGTAATGATAGGGCTGTTTAGCCTCGTTCGCAACATCTAAGGTCATATGACGGAGGGAATCTACGGCTTTACGTGGGATCCGAACCACGAGTCGCTGCATAATCCGGACGCAGAGGGACGTCTCCCATCCAACCAATACTCGGATCCAATGTCGTTTAATTTCGCTGATCGACGGGAAGTGGTGTTATGCGAACGACCACAACTTAGGCCGATTTCATATTGAAAATCGTTAAATATTTGGAGTAATTTTTCTATTAATAAGCTTCGCTTCAGTCTTTCTGTGTACTACTACTACTACTACTACTACTATTACTACTACTACTACTACTAATAATAATAATCATAATAATAATAATTCAGGAAGAACACATTATGTAAGATATACGTCACATCCATTAACGTTTAATTTTATATTTTTAGTGGCAAGTAGCTTAATGATATTCTTATCTGAATATGCTGTTGGGAAAGTAGTATGGGTGCAAAAGGGTAGAGTGCAATTGCAATGTTGCAAATGGTGATCAATGTTGCAAGCCCCCTCCCGTTTGTTGCAATACCCCTTCCCCTCCACTCACCCCCTTGTTGCAAGCGGGGGAATCAACCTAACCTGAGAGAGAGAGAGAGAGAGAGAGAGATAGACCATCCTTCGCTTGGCTCTGCCAGACAGATAATAAAGTTCTTGATCTTTGCACTTGGCTCAGAAGGTCCTAATCCGCCAGTTGGCTTAGAAGGCTTAATCTGGCTTAGAAGGCGTAAATGGCTTGTTCAGGTTTACATTATTAGGGTTGAGTTGCCAGCTTGCGCTATTTATTTAAATAAAGCATATATTCTTGACAGTTGGCTTAGAAGTCTTAAGCAGCCAGTCGGCTTAGAAGGCATAGTCAGCCATTTGGTACATATATATATATATATATATATATAATTAAATAATATCGTTTATATATAAACCAAAAGAATTAAATAAAACACCATTACATCATTCTGTTTATTTAGACGAATTATTGGAATTAATTTCATGAAATATATAGAAAATAAATATACAATCAAAATAGTTCATGCTATACACAGTTCAAATGAGGAATATATACAATAAAAATAATAATAGTATAAGAAATACGAACGAAGAACATATATACAATAAAAACTAATAATAGTATAAGAAATACACACATTAATCGAGCGAGAAATATATATATAATAAAAAAGTAAAATACAAAAATAATATAAGAAATACACAGTTTTAAACGATGGAATATAATCATCAAAATAATAGTACAGGAGAAAATATATATATATATATATATATATATACATACATACAAACACATTTATATTAAATAATTAAATATATAGAAAATAAATAAACTGCAAAACCCTCAAAATACATACACTTTATGTTCTACTATGCTTAATTAAGACACTAAACTCGCACGTGAATGGCTCTACAGTTACATCATTGTTGCTGTGCACTATGCAATAAATACGATTTAACATTATTTCACCGCTCAAGTTATTGGGATCCCTATACTCGATGTAAAGGCCCTTAATTTCGTTCAAAACTATTTTTGTGCACACTTTACATTCGGCTGGCAAGTTATCTTTAAACACGGCCAAAATACAATCAGAAGCACGCACAAAGAGGTCATCGTTATCCACAACATCATTACGAAATTCAAGTTTATAAACACTCCTTTCCAATCGAAGGTTTATTCTTACCGATCCGAGCTCTTCAATCGTGAACTCATCTTCACAATGCATAGTGACAGTTGAAATAATCTTTTAAGTCGTTACGACAGCTGCTCATTATATAAAGAAATAATTCTTCAAGGTGAACGGTGTAGGTGAGCTCAGCCCTGTACCGCTCAAGTGCTTTGTACCAAAGTTCATGATATTTCGAAGAGTCTAAACCTTTTAAATAAACATCCACCTCTATACCATTCTTGCCATGTTCAGTCCTACACTCGGTAAACCCGTCGAGCAGAGCTGTGTATTCGTATTCAAGTACCGTATCAAAATAAAGCATATCTGTAACAGGCGCGTCTAATATAGGCTTCGGCTAACGGAAACCGACGATTTCAAACATTCTGTCGAGGATGAAACGGTTTCGCGTAGGGACAAGAACGTTCTTATCAGAAGCATTCTTCCACACCAATCGTACATCAATGCATGGCTGATCGTTATTATACACAACGTACAAACAATGGCATATGAGGGGCTATCACTAATCTGCTCTCTTCTTGTACCTACACCTGCAGGAATTTTATAACGATCCTCACTCCACTTCTCAACTACCACGAAGACTCTTCATCTCCTCAGCACTTAAACAACATTCCGTTTACCAGGGTTTGTTTGTCTACAAGTCGTTTCCAGTACATAGTTAATGACACCGGTTTTACGCCTGAACACGCGCAATGACTTCGTCACGGACACATCGTACACGGCATTGAGAATGCTGCTCAAAGGAAGCTCCATCCTATTCTATTGTGAGGAGTGCACGTCCAGTCGGTTCAAGCTCTGAGATGACAATGAGCCACAGGTGGGCGGTTCGACTCGACGGGAGGTGTGGAAGAGTGAGTCACACCTTAAGCTGTTGAATCGTGTACGGCGTTGTTCCATCGTGAAAGATTCATGTGAATACTTGTATCCCATTATACTGGGTAAGTGTTTTGAGAAATTTTCCATCTACGATGCATGAAGCATTATCGGTTTTAATGTTTTATCACTCCAACTCCCTAGAATGCGCACCAGATATTTTCGTTCAGGGGAATTTTCACGAACTAAACACATTTTATTCACATTCCGGCGCACTATGTGAGAGAAACATATGCCCATATTTTTCCTTTTTGCTTAGCATACGATACTCGCTAAATTCTTTAAAAACTCACACAGGCCTTTAGCCACAACCTCACTACAAACCTCATGATATATATTAATGTAGTGGTAAAAATACTTAAGATTCTCCATTATGACAAGATTTACATTCTCAGCCGCAGGGTACGAGTACTCGGTATGTTGCAACATGACATAATATCGCTTGTCACACCACTCATCAAAAAGACTCACTAACCATAACCGTTGCTTCTCTTCTGCACGTGTTGTTTCTTCTATTTCTCGGTATATGTAGACCTTTATAAAGTTTAGTCCTACAACATAGTTCAATACATCGCTTGTACCACGAAATCTTGCAATGCTCTCGCCAGCATAGCCGTAGAGTATTTGTACCTCTTGTTCCTCAAGCTTCGCACGGTTCAATGTAGCCTTAAAAATATCAAAGGAGAGTGGAGTAGGGAGACTTTCAATATCCACCACAGCTTCACACTTTGCTGAATACCACTTCATAAACGTCGAACACGCAGTATTAAAGGTAGCCATTACTATTTTTCGTCTACGTGGGATTTCGTGAAATACACACTTGAGATCTAGGGCTTGCAGCGGTCAACTGAGCACGCAGGGTAGAGATATGCCCAGGTAGTAGTAGGAGTCACGTGACCATTGATCGATCATACAGGGGCCGGAGCTTAGAACTTTCCCCTGTACATACGCGCACACACACACACACACACACACACACACACACACACAAAGTAGAAAGTGAAACGCTAATTGAAACACGATTCATTTAATAAATATATCATCAAATTATTCAAGGTATATATTTACAAATACGTGTAATAAATAAAATAAACATATCGTTAGCAAGTATATATATATATATATATATATATATATATATTAATATATATAATATATAACAATCAAGGATTATGGTATCCAAAGGGTACGGTATCATAGGTACCAGGCACCTGGTAACGTTTCCTATAGGTGTTACGGCATACCTTCGTACCCCTAAGTTCCTTCACGCCACCCAGCTTTTGCGCCCAAAAATTGTGGGTCCTCACAGTCAGTTGGGGCGGCTGGTCGCCCTCATCTTCCAAGCACACTAGATCCTTCAACGATTCAAAGTTAACGACCCGCCGATTCGACTGGTTGAGCGTGATACCCTTAGCCTTCACGATATATTTCATATCCTCCCCTACTCTAACCCGTACCCCATACGTTTTTGGCCCTGTTGAGACAAAAGAGTCAACGTATGCGATGTCTCTATACTCATCCTTGATCTCATCAGTCAACTCTCCGAGGAATTCACCAATAGACGGCATGTATTCACACTCCTTCGCTGTTAATATCACACTATCTGTATCGGCGTACAGAACCCTCCGACCAAGAGAATGCAATAGACCCCAAAATTTGATGCGTGCTTAGGCCGTTGTGAAACTGGCTGCAGGTGTTTGTAACACGCGATGTGTCTGTTGCCATTTCGGTAATGTTGTACTATATTATGTACATATTAACTACATTCACAATCTCCATGACCTCTTTGTCGGGAGCGTCGGCATAATCCCAGACTTCACTATAACTTTGGGCCAAATGAACGTTCCCCTTGCCTGTATTCTGTGCAAATGTTCCGCAGAGACTGTTTAGACACAACTTTGCACTAAAGCGCTTGCCTGAGTTCTTTACAATTTGGGAACGGTCAAGCTGTATCTCTTCACGGTCACGGTAACGCTGAATATAAGCCGATTTTTCATCGTCGGTATCAACTCCTCGCCAATACCCTGATGCCTCTACCTTATCCTTCAAAAAAGTGTTTATATATGGCTTGAAAATGTTGGGTAGCTTCTGAAACCTCCACACCTCATATATCTTCAATATTCTGTAGCCATGGTGAAAGGCTATGGACAGCTCAGGACTTGTATATACGCCTCTGATCTTACGCTGGTTGGTTGTGTGATTACAAGCCCCATTGTTCTCCTCTGCGCACTTCATGCACAGAGGAAACATGAGCGTGTGGTTTATAACGACGGGTAAGACCGGCATCCATAAATCGCGTGGGGGGAGCACATCTACGAAAGAAAGACCGAAATAGTACTTATTCAAATTTGTTGAGAACACCTCGATGGTGGGCAGGTCAGGTCCCACCAGTTTCTCAGGTGCACCCACGAGGTACGGATTGTTCTTCATCACGTAGGGGTATAAAGAACAGAAGTCGTAGTAATGGAGTTTCACGCCCTCCGTAGGCGGAAAGTATAGTTTGAAGGGATTTGTACGCCTTCCAAACAAGCTATCACCGCATTTGAGAGGATCCTGCACCATTGAACGCTTGATCGTGTTTATTTCTTCACAGTACTGTCCATCTGTTTCCATCCGCGCATCATATTCATGCTCCCACAAGACCTTGTGAGTGAACTGGGAGCCTATAAACTAATCGCGGGTGCGGGTCCATGCAAGACTGTCGGCAGAAGATCTACCAGGGATATCTTCCACAATCCCGCACTCACGACGTCGGCATCCGTGCCACCAACAACCGTTAAAGGAGTACACAGTTTTCTCACCAGTGGCACGGTTTTCGCTTAGACCATCAACACAAAAAACACGACCATTAACCTTAATGGGTATTTCCCTCGTGTTGCGGGCATGCTTTATGTATACACCTGTCTGCTGTTGTATGTGTATGCGCGGCGATAACCCCCATAACTGCGTGCATTGTTTCTGTGGAAGACGGCTAAGGTGTCTTTAGGTATGAAATTGTTCTTGAACACCGAAAAACACAATGAGGCGATCGTGGTTGCGACTTGCAACGGATCGCATTTGAAACGGTCTGTGTGCATCCTTCTAAAGGCCTGGAAACATACTCTAAGCACGCGCACATCATTCACGCAATAACGCTCACGTTCATCAGCTATTTTGTAAGTATTAGATTAATTAAAACTGTTGTAGTAGCGGTCAAAATCTTCACGTTCACCTGTACTCATACATTCATAGTTAAATTAATGGTTGGGTGGAGGTAGTCCTAGGCAATTTAAACTTTCGCTAGTGAGGAATGTGTTAGGGAAATATCTTTTGAAACTTCGGCGGCTACGCCCATTACTTGGGTAGCTTTGCTAATTTACTATGTGTGAATAATAAAGTGTCTTTAAACTGTTTCCTCTTTTCAAGGGATCACCTGTAAATATCTCAGATGACTCGTGCTCAAGCAGCTCCTTATAAAGGAACTGTGTGTCAAATTTTGCACCGTTATTGGCAAGAATATACACAGTCATTTTTTTTAACTTGTCTGCTAACTCGACAATATAGGACACAAACACTTTCACGGGACTGTCATGTACAGTCGTTTTAAAAACGTTTGTCCGTTTACACATTTGTGACACTCATCACACTCGAACTCCATGCACTCATCACATAGTCTGGCTTACAAGTAGATGTGGGATAACCTCTTTGGTTTCAGCAATCGTATGTTTCTATATCGTAGTACACATTCATACATACATACATGCTTTACTCCAACCGCCTTATATTTCTCATGGCATGTAGAACAGTGAATTTCATCACATTTATGCTTGAAATTCCCCCAGTTATCCATCATATGAAACATACCACATTCACAGATTCTCATTTTCCTGCACGTGCTAATTGACTTATGGAGCTCAAAGCAGTTATTATTGAAAAATGTGCGTCTGCTTACATCACAGTCCCTCTTCTCAGCTTCAACCACACAGCTTTCACATTTATAACTTTTACACTGCTCACATACCATGTGGCAATCTTTACAATGTTTCGCGATATTATTTGCAAACTCGAGACACCCCTTATACAAATCATGATGCCGTCCATATTTTCGACTTTTATTATAACTCGCGTAAAGAACCCTTATATTGCAGATTGGGAGATACGTTGTCCCTAACGGCCTTAAAATAAGTAGGGGTCTTGTACGATCTCTCACACAGCTTTTAAAAACATACACAGTCCTACGACGATCATCCATTCCAAATACAACTATACGAACATTAATTTCCTGTTCTACCCTTCTCAACTCTTCAGGACCCATATTACACTCAAACTTAAGTTTACAGTCTAGGGCTAATTTACGGGCACGCTCCACTACCGTAGGCATCCAAAGTTTTTGGGCCCGTGTATTTAGCACAGTGAACATATGAGCTAAGACTACTGCCATAAAGCCACAACCACATTCGGCGTTTATATGCTGGCTGTAAATAACCGGAGAATTGAAATTAAGAGTATAGGGTCTGGCACTATGACCCGCAACACGGAAGACAGGGTTAATGTTAACCGTGAAGTTGTCCATATTGAAGGCTGTACTGCTTTGAGAAGCCTGCATTATACGGTCCAAAATATACTCTATATCCACAGCTGCCAAGCGTCTGTATGGTATTACTACCCAAAAATCCTCTACATCCCCGTCATCTGACCCGAACCCGAAGGACAGCCTCATCCTGACTTCACGTTCGTCGCGGTTCTGAAGAGCAAACTCCACAATACGTTGAACTACACGCCGCAGTCCGTGTTCAACACCATTGCTATACATGGATGTACGATCAACCCTAACTATCATATATACCGATTTCTAGTCAGGGATGGGGTGGGGGTGGCGGTGCGCACCAACTCGAATGTTATACGATCTTTTACAGCACGAGAAGCTGCTGCTGCTGTGGAAGATGTACCCGGAATTGAACAGGCATAAGGGGGTAAATTTTTATTTGAGGAAGGTACTAGAGTGGGGTTTGTGTCGTTAGACGTAGAGGGTTGGGGCTCTATTACTGGGGGTCTAACAACCGGCGCAATCCTGGCACGCTTTATACCTGACGAGGAGGGCTCTTCATCATGCCTCCGCTTTGAATTGTCGCGTTACAGGTATCGCTGGTGTGGGCTCGTTAGCGGGGGTGGAGTCTGTTACAACAACATCAGGGTCGTCTGTAATATCGATGTTGGGTACATGATGCTGTATTTCATCGTCATTCACGGTTCTATGGAAGAAGAGGAAAAACAAGACTGTAGAATATAAAGAACACCACTTAAATTTTTATTGTACTTCGTAAATGACCCACTTAGGAGTGTGACGTGTTAGAGATGGATTCTGTAGAAAAATTTAAGTTCACCAGCCCATCCACATGAATTATATCTGGACCTACAGGATGTGGTAAAAAGGTGTTTATGCTTAAAATCATTAAAGAAAAGGGAGAGATGTTCCCAAAATTTCTGCATAAATTTATATAGTGCTATTCGACGTATCAATCAGTGTTCAACGAGTACCAAGATTACATTTTAATCTACAAAGGTGTATATGACATTAATTCGTTAAAGGAAAATGAACATAGTCATTATAATTGACGATCTCATGTTGGAGATGGATAAAACGTTTGCCGAGATATTTACAGTGTTCTCCCACCATCTTAACATAAGCGTGTTCTTCATCAATCAGAATCTATTTTTCAAAAATAGATACATGCGCGATGTGTCATTAAATACACAATATCTAGTCTTATTTGCGCAACGTAGATGTATCACAAATTGTGGTATTAGCCAATCAAATGTTCCCGAATCAGCGTAAGGAGTTTTTGGAAGTTTATAAAGAAACTACAAGTCAGCGTTACGGATATTTGCTTTGTGAACTTCATACTCGAAACACGTTTAGGGTGCTTCTAAGAACGAATATATTTTCAAACGAGCCTGAAACGGTGTATAATTCAGAATGACGAAGAGGCTAAAGAAATACCATGAATTAATAAAATTTTATCATCGACTTCCCCGGGCAATGCAACAGATGTTTGCTAACAATATCGACTCCGACTTTATAAAATGCATCTGTGAAATCTGTCTTAACGTTATAAATTGCAATGTATCAATGAAACCCCCTTAGAAGGCTCGCCTCCGCCGTTACAAAAATATAATACGTACATTCGCTCGTAAAAGTAAGACTGTGGGGAAGAAAAAAATGAATTATTGTACAAAGAGGAGGGTCATTCCTCCCCATCTCATTTTCAGTTTTGGGTCCTTTAATGACTAGATTAATATAATGAAAAAAGTGGTAGTGATTCTACATGAGGTGTATGCTTCACTGCAAGTTTTAAAGAGTCCAGACACGGTTCTAGAACCCCACAAAAGCAGGCATAAAAGAATGGAAAGCGAATTGTTAGCACTATAATACAGTGAAAAAACACCTGATGAGAAAAGAATCTTATACCAAGAAGCTCTGCAGAAATTTCTTCACGAGTACGAAAATTATAAGAATCCGACAGAGATCCCCGTGGTTATTAGGCACAGCACGGACAACGATGAGCATGGCGACATAGGACCTGTGTCCGACGATAGAACTGACCAACCAAAGAGTAACGGGTCGGCCCCACAACAATCGAGCATGTATTAAAAAGCACCCTCCCGGGCCTCCCACATACATTGAGGAATAAAGGTTTAAGTCTTTATAATCTATTGAATGAGGATCCCAACATTCAGTGGACCGATACAAGTGAGATCATTTTGGAGGGAGCAAAGGTACAGCGATCGAATATCGTAGACATCGTCCATGATCTGGTGAGAAAGTGGGAGAGGCCCTCACCTTCAGGATGGAAGCATATTAAAGCAAGACTACAACAAATAAATGTCACCAAAATAATGATAGGAAATCCGTACTGGTTAAAAGACTTGGAACATATCGCATGTGCCACAATTCAAAACGCCATTATCCCCGGCGGTAACACCTCTGAAGAAGAGAAAGAAGAGGCTAAACAACAACAATGGTCAACCCTATCCACGTGCTTCTAAAATATGCAAATGGTTAACATACTAACAAGACATTATGACATTTCAAGCCCATCCTCCTACGGTGGCGTAGATAGACTGTAAAGAAGTGTTTACAATGATGGAGTAGGGAAAAAAGATGTTGAGAGGTTTTTGCGGGAGCAGGACGCTTATACACTTCATAAGCCTGTGAGGAAAAGGTTTAAAACAGCCAAGACAACAGCTGCTTCGATTGATTCTACTTGGCAAGCAGATTTAACAGACATGCAAAGATATTCACTGTATAACGATGGTCACCGCTACATCCTATTCATAATATATGTATTTTCTAGATATCTGTTGTTAATTCCTCTGAAAAATAAATCGCCTGAAACAGTTGCTAAGCCACCAAAACGTTGATATTGAAAGAAAACATGGTTCCTGCTATTTTTGTACGGATATGGGGAAAGAATTCATAGGTCGAGCTTTTCAGAACATGTTGACAGAGTTTAATATCAGCTACTACACTACCAATTCTATACATAAGGCTTCTTTAGCTGAAAGAGTTCAACGTACCATAAAGGAACGCATGCACCGCTATTTTACACGTAAAAACACATAAGATATATAGACATTCTGAAATCATTGTCCTCATCATACTACCGCTCACACCATCGCACGATTGGGACAACACCTAACGAGTTTTTAGAAAGAGGTACGCGCCCAGAGCTTGATGTGAGAAGAGATGTTCGTAGAACACCGCTACATTGCACGTTTCAAAATTAATGATTATGTAAGGCTGTTGCGTTCGGAAAATAAATTCGCGAAAGGATTTAAACAATGTTGGACACGTGAGATTTTTAAAGTTAGGGCTGTGAGACCTAAAGGCGAGATAATGTTGTATTACGTTGAAGATTTGAATGGGGAAGAAATCGCAGGAGGCTTTTACCGCGAGGAGTTGCAGAAAGTGACATTTAATTTAGGAAAAAATGTGTTTAAAATTGAGAAAATTTTAGGAAGCAAAGGTTCAGGAAAGAGAAAAATGTACATGGTGAAATGGCTAGGGTACCCAGAAAGCTTCAACACCTATATAAAAGCTGATACAATAATGAAGCTTAAATAGTATGCAACATGGCGCCTAGCCATTTCTACGTCACACTACCTTCCTCCTCGTCCCTCTCTGTACATCCTAACAACACACTAGCCAACTTTGTAACAGAACTCCATAGATCCATTGAACTGGGTCGTGATACGTATGAGGTGGGGATATGCGAAATCCAGTTGGACACCCTCTTTTTAAATATTGATTATTAAGAACCCGTTTTTACGTTCTTAGAGACCTTAATGAGTGTGAAAAAGCCGGAGTAACTCGGGATGAAACCATACGTATCGCCCGGATTGGGGATGCACGGTATTACAGTACAGTAGGAACACTAGATTTGGGCGTTATGGTGGGACTGAAGATGTTGTGAGAGACTTAAACGTAAGTTTAAAAAACTCAAATCTTACGGCTGATTTAGTATACGAAATCGTAAACAAAGAAAACCCTGCACATACTCTAATCCTAAAATCACAGGTTAACAGAAATATTAAACACAAAGGGCTGTTCAAAATTATAACCGAGGGGCGATATCGATCAGTCTTCGAAAGAGATACCTTTCACGAGGTACATGACTTGTCCAGCCTAATGTATCAGATGAAATTGGAGAAATTGGTTGCTGGCTATACACTAGGGCGGCTCGTTTTTACACTTTTTTCGATATTTGATTGGGGGTAGTGCGGAAAAGTTGCGATTTGGAGAGAAAATAAAGTGTGTAAATTTTTTTTGATCTACGTCAATACCTTCCGGTGGCGGCGTGTCCTTAAAAATCGAAAAATAGGCCTAACGGGGTAGATTGGAAAATGGTTTTAAAGACTTACAAAATAAACAATAAAAATTTCAGCACAATCTGTTAATAACTTCCGGTGGCGTCTTAGCCGTTAAAATATCCAAAATATTGATTTAAAGCAAGTTTTAACAAGATGTTATACAAATGTTAATTCCGATATATTTCTGTGCAAACAACCCTGAGAACACTATTATAGGCTTGAATAAATTAATAGCAGTCATTGAACAATGAACATTATCTAAAAATTATATAAAATTATATAAAAAATTTATGTTTTTAGGCCTATTTTTCGATTTTTAAGGACTCGCCGCCACCGGAAGGTATTGACGTAGATCAAAAAAATTTTACACACTTTATTTTCTCTCCAAATCGCAACTTTTCCGCATTACCCCCAATCAAATATCGAAAAAAGTGTAAAAACGAGCCGCCCTACTATACACCCCCAGATATGTTGTAAGGGGTTCCTAAAAACCTTAGCCCCCCCCATTTGCAGCTTACATGTTTACTTATATCGAAATAGTTTTTAGTGATTATAAAAATATATAAAATTATTTATTGCAGGTATTAAAATTACTCTAGCTGATAAAGTGATAATATAATGGCTTCTCAATTAGTTGGTGATTCGGAGAGGCAACGTGTGATAGATCGCATACGAGCAATAACATTTCGGGAAGCTCGTGATGCTGGAGCCACCTTTATAACACGTTCATGGGTTGCCAAAAAGTTGCGAAGAAGTGAGGACTTCGTCAAAAGAAATTGGAATAAAACTTTGGATGAATATGAAATGGATAGAACCAAATCTGGGCTCCCAAATTTGCCACTCTCTCAGGAAACAAAGGACATCATTGAAAGCGGTACGCGTAAGCGGAAAAACAGCTGTGCTAAACTTTCTAGAGATCGAAGTGTTGAGAGGAAAGATCGTTAGTGGTGAGATCTTTCGACTGTACCGTCATAGGCAAGGTTTAAAGCCTTGGCATAAACTTCCAAAGCCAAGAAAAACAACTTAACATCGTTGACAGAATGTGGTTTGCCCATTATCTTGAAGATTGGGATGTGGATGATTTCATGCATTTAGCTGTCTCCGATGAATTTTTTGTTTACGTAACACGTCGGCCTAACTACCAAAATGATCGAGTGTAGGCCACAACACCAGATGAAATCGATGACAATGAACATTATCGCGAATTATTAAAAAGTCCAAACTGTGTTGGTATGTTTGTTTTGTTCACTGCAAAGAAGCTCATGTGGCTGCTGAAGCCAAATGGTCAAAGTTGGGATGGACAGTATTTTCGTGATATTATTCTATCCCAGCATGTCTTTCCTTTTCTAAGAATCCCAAACAATGTTATGGATGTCGATCAGTCACACTTCTGCACGATAAGGGCCCCTGCTTTAAGGCATTAGCCACTCAACAGTTGTTGCGGAACCATGAGATCGATTTCTTTGGAAATGAAGAATGGCCAGGAAATTCTCCTGACCTGAAGCTCTGTGAACACATTGGATCAGTTATAAAGGACAAGGTTGAATGTCTCTTGTTTCAAGAACATGCAGCAAATCGATTTTCGAAGGATACAATGACACATTGAAACTGTTTTAGAAAATTTGCGTGACAATCAAGATCTATTCACGTCACTTTTGGCAAGCTACCCAAAGCGAATTCAGGCTGTCTTGGAAGCCAATGGCGGGAACCCCAAGTTTTAATTGTTTCTCATTAAATGCAGGATTAAATTCTCTTTTGTAAGGTGGTATGTTTAGTTTTACTGTACCTCTAATGGTTTAGGCCATGGGCGGGGGCGGGCTAAGGTTTATTGGAGCCCCGTATATTTACAGCAATATCGTGAAGCACCATTTCGTTGGGGATACCCAGGCATGCCTGCTGCGCATTGCTCACATCCCCAACTATAGAGAGAAGAGCATGAGTATTACATATAACAGACCCCTTTATGTGAATGTCGCGACTAATCTAATAACCAATATCTCAATATATATAAGGACGATTGATGGAAAAAGTTTCCCATTCGGTGATGGGAGCTTAACAGTGAAGCTGCACTTTCGACGCACTGAGTTGTCATGGACAGAAAGCCTTTCACAGTCTATCGAGGTGTGAGATACCAGCGGGTTAGTGGACTTGGATCCATTTCTTAAACCATACTACGCACGGCTGTACCCTTGCTGAAGAGGGGTGCCAGATATCTCAGGAGGAAAGCGCTACAATTAGGTCTTAACACGGTAGAAGACATAATGGCTGGGGCTAAACCTAAAGAAGCTCTAAAAAACACTTAAAGCGCACATGGGACAAAATCATCAAAGATGGAAGGAGAAAAATGCGTGGTGGTGGGAAGAAGAGGGCTATCCGGAAGAAGGGATTACCAGCACATGGCGTTAAACGTAAAAGGACATCAAAAAAGAAGTGTTCTAAGCGAATGAAACCTATGGTTGACCAATTTTTTTACTGATATAAGGTAAGGGCATTGATCTCATGAATCATAGACTGTTTACTACTTGTCGAGAGAGGTGGTACTATTTCTGACTCGTCATGGCACACTTCATCCATCGGTGTAGTTCACAATGTTGTAAATCGGAGCTGTCCCTCTTTGACATGACCGCAACTCCAGTTTCTATTGAGCACAGTGACTTTATTACAATTAACCCGTTAAACACAATTAGTTCCCCGAGTGGTCCAATAGATTTCGTGATACCCAGCTCTGGCCCTTACGTTTTTGACCCAAGCTGTTGCACATGTACGCTAAACTACGTATAGCCCATTCTAATGGAACGGACTGCGATGGCAAATATGCTGTATACCCTGAAACAAACTTTCTGCACTCCGTATTCAACCAGTGTGATATATATTTAAATCAGTTCAACTTATAGGCAGGAACGGGGTACTATCACCTACAAGCATATCTGAAAAATGTGCTGAACTTTTTCAAAGACGCGAAGGATACCGTTTTAAGTGTCGAGGGCTATTATCAAGCTAAAGACGAAAGTAGTATAAAGAACAAATTTAAAAATTCTAAAAAGAAGATATATGAGTGTTTTGGACGCTTGCATACAGACTTCACATTCCAGGAGAAGTTGCTTGTGAATGGGGTGGATATGAAAATAAAGCCCACCCGCACGAATCCTAAGATCTGTTTAAATCTGGGCGCTGATGAAGAAGAGGATGCAAATCCCGTTGTGATTCATATTATGGAAACATACCTACACGTACGCCGTGTGAAATTAAATTCGTCTAAGCAAATAGAAATTGAGAAAAATTTACTACATGCCACAGTAAAATACACAATTATCAGAGTAGAGATCAAACTATACACGGTGCCAGCAGGGTTCGCATCGAAACAGATAGAAAACATCGCCCTGGGAGTTATACCTAAAAGGATAGTAATTGGAATGGAGGACCACGCTTCGGTGAATGGAAAATATAAAAAGAGTGCCTTTAAATTCAGAAATTTGGGCCTTAAAACTATAACTCTATATGTCAATGGCGTTGTGTTGGACGGGGCTATGGATATGGATTATTCATCAGACGCTGTGTCCCCGCTTTGTGCGAGAGCATATAGTAATCTAGCCCATATTGCAGGTGATTGTGATTTGCTCGGGATTGTGGTAACGCAGAAAGAATTCATCGATCAATTTAACCTTTATCCGCTTGACATCCCACCTGACTTATCTACTAGTGTCAATACACACTTAAGTCCACAACAGAGTGGAAACATCTCAGTCAGATTGGAATTTGCCAAGCCGATAGACGCGCCTGTTAGTGTACTAGCATACCTCGATTCACAAGCCCTAATAGAAACTGACAGCTTTAGGAGCATTGTCACTGACTTTTAAATTGGACGTGAATACACTTCGGAGAGTAATGAATAGTGAACGAATCACACGTTCCAAATTTATCGGTGTTTGCGAAGAATGAAACATTGAAATTGCCAACTACGAGAGAATGCAGTGGTCTTATTTTGAACACAGATGTTATTGGTAGTGAAGGGATTCATTGGTTTGCAATCTATTTTAAAAATAGGGACTGCATGTACTATTTTAATTCACTCGAGACTCATCCCTGGAGTGGCCTTGTTATTGTAAAATTTCTTGATCAGTTTTATATCCCCGAAATTGTATGGAATCCATACCGACTACAAGGATATTTTAGTAATACTTGCGGGCTGTATTGCCTTTCATTTCTTATGCATATGTCACGTGGTAAGGAATTTATAATTTTTTAAAAATTATTCGACTCGTGTCACACTCAACGAAACGACGAAATGGTATGCAGACAGATAAAAAGTCGTTTCCCGATTGTGTGCATTCGTTGTATAGTATGATGTTTTGATCGTATATATAAAATGAATAATTGCATCAATATTGCCTCCAATAATATTAGTTTGTGTATTCTGTAGCTTATTTAAAATGTAATGGAAACTAATTTAAGATGGTTATAAAAAATTGTACTATTTTATAAAACATGATTTCTATCATTTAATAAATTGATTAAAATACATTACATCTTCTTCTTACCCGAAACACACGAAAAAGAAAAAGCTCTTACCCGAAACATAAGAAAAAGAAAAAGCTTGCATTATTTCGTTGATGATGTGGCAATCGCTGGGTTGACTGCGCTGTAAAACTTCTACGTCCGTATTCAGGTCCACGACATGCGTTTCTTCAAAACGAAAAGATTTTATAACACGAGTCAAATCCTGATCAGACTTTTAAAGTGAAAGTATAATTTTAAATTAATTTAATTAGTTCATACATTTTTATGAACCTTTTTTAATAAAAACCCAATTGTTTTTCATCAAAACATGAAGAGTATATATATATATATATATTAGTGGTGGATTGGATATACGCATCCGCATCCGCACTTCCGACTGCGGATGTTATGTTATGCAGATATTACCTCTAATAATTTATGCAATTTACAATTAAATTAGCTTATAAAGTAGCTTATAAGGCCCAGTCATGCATATTTCATGTAAAGTATTAATTATTAATGAAAAAACAAATATATAAACCTCAAAATATAAATACCTGGTAACACAGAAAATTGAATGAAACTTGTTGCATTGAATTTTCTGGCTGAAACTCTTGAGAGAGTTATTATTTTTATCATAATGAAAACATTAATATTAATTTTAATTCTTATGCATTGCCTGCCATAATAGCAATATCACGAAATTTGAAAAATTATGTCATATATTCATAATTCTATATTATATTGATAGCTTAACTAAATATATGCATCCGCATCCGCGGATATTGAAATTAAAGATCCGTATCCGCATCCGCAGATGTTGAAAAACTGACATCTGGTCCACCACAAATATATATACAGGGTGTTTGAAAACATTCTGTACAAATTGTAATGGGGGATAGGCAACACCAAGACAAACCCTTTTCGTATATAAGTGTATGTCCGCTGACGTCACCATTCGGCGCGAGAGGGCGCCGCTGCAATTGGCTAAAAGGTGAAGTGGGCTAGACTCGCGCTTGCCGCGGGCATTCTTAAATCGGACGTAGTACGCGTAACATGTTTATTTAAAGAAGGCATGTTTATTTAAAGAAGGTGCTGAAAGTTGCGACCGGTAGCATCAATGCATGCCCGACAGCGTCGAAGCATTGACCGACGTACACGTCGAAAGATTCCCGGCATTTCGGGAACAGTTCCAGCGGCGACAGCGATTCTTGCTACGAGGTCTTCTTCTGAGTAAATGGGAGTCTCGTACACGAGGTTCTTCATGTGTCCCCACAGGAAGAAATCGAGGCATGTTAAATCGGGCGATCTCGGTGGCCAGGCTACGGGCCCACCCCGGCCTATCCATCGGTCCCCAAAAGTGGCGTTCAGATAATCCCGCACATCGTTGCTGGAGTGTGCTGGGGCCCCGTCGTGTTGAAACCACATTCGTCTACGAATAGCCACGGGAACATCTTCCAGCAGTTCCGGCAACGTTTCTTCAAGAAATATCCGATAAACCCGCCCGTCGAGTCGGGCAGGCAGCAGGTACGGCCCAATCAACTTGCCATGGACGATACCCGCCCAAACATTGACGGCGAACCGTTCTTGATGAGCATGCACCCGTGTAGCATGTGGATTTGCGTGCGCCCACACGTGAGAATTGTGCATGTTAAACACACCCTCACGTGTGAAACAGGCCTCATCTGAGAACAGCACATAAGCCGGAAAATTAGGCTGCACCGCTGTCTGCTGCAGAAACCAGCGTGCGAATTCCACACGAAGAGGGTAATCCCGAGGTTGTAATGCCTGGACTCTCTGACGATGAAACGGATGTAACTGCTGCTCGTGCAACACTCTCCAGACCAGGTCGTGGTTCACACCGAGGATACGTGCAAACCTCGCGTGCTTGCGCTTGGATTGTCCTCAAATCGCCGTAGGATTTCTTCTTCCATGTCAGGAGTGCGCACGTTTCTCTCCGACCAGTGTCATGCATGTTTGCATGGAATGTTCCAGTTTCTCGCAGTCGCCGATGCAAATGCGCAAACGTTTGGTGGTTTGGCACACGTCTGTTTGGGAAGCGCTGTCGGTACAACCTCACAGCAGCTCTTCCGTTTCCATTGGCAGCCCCATACACCATATGCATGTCAGCCATCTCAGCAGTCGTGAAGCGCTCCATGTTACGCGTACTACGTCCGATTTAAGAATGCTCGCGGCAAGCGCGAGTCTAGCCCACTTCACCTTTCAGCCAATTGCAGCGGCGCCCTCTCGCGCCGAATGGTGACGTCAGCGGACATACACTTATAGACGAAAAGGGTTTGTCTTGGTGTTGCCTATCCCCCATTACAATTTGTACAGAAAGTTTTCAAACACCCTGTATATACACTACCAGTCAAAAGTTTAAGTACACCTACTAATTTCCAATGTTTTTCTGCTTAGCTCATGACATAAACTTCAAATGTAAACTTAACAGGTACTAGAGATGAATTTGCTTACATGGCTTTCATATTGCATGCTTCATTGCATCTGCCCTATACAGTGTTTTGTAACACAGAAACTTCTTCAAAATAGCCTTCAAAATGTGTTAATTTATGTCTACCATGCAACCTGAAATTAATGCCATTAGCTCTGCCCAAAGGTCCAAAAACAGTTTAAAAGTCTTTATTGGGGTAGTGTGTTTCTTCAGTAGTATTTTAATACATGTGTTCAGTTATTAACATGCGCTGCAGGTCTTTACATATAAAATCCTTGCAGAGGAACTAACTGTAGTTTAAGGTATATTTCTGTTTCAGAAAGCAAAAATGGGTACCAAAGCTCGGTTAACAACAGAAAAAAGACAGTCGATTGTAACTTTGAGAAATGAGGGCCAATCACAGAGGCAAATTGCAAAAAAAATTAAAAGTTTCTGTGAATGTGGTTGCTTGTGCCATTAAACGGTACGAAGAAACTGGTCAAAATAAGGACAGAAAAAGGTGAGGGCGACCAAGAACCACAGCAGACTCAGAGGACAAGTATATCCGAGTCACCAGTCTGCGCAACAGACACCTCACAGCACCTGAAATCAAAGCCCAGCTGAACAACTCAAGAAGTACAACAGTTTCAACATCAACTGTTCAGAGAAGACTAAGAGAGGCAGGATTAAAAGGACAAACTGCAGCAAAGAAACCAATGCTGAGACTCCAGAACAAAAAGAAAAGGCTAGTCTGGCTAAAAACACCAAAAATGGACTGTTGAACAGTGGAAATTTGTCTTTTGGACTGACGAATCAAAGTTCGAAATTTTTGGACCCAAACGCAGAGTATTTGTGCGGCGCAGAGCGGGTGAAAGAATGACACAGTAGTGTATGGTGCCAACAGCGAAGCACGGTGGAGAAAGTGTGATGGTCTGGGGATGTTTTGCAGGGGAGCAAGTTGGGATCTCCACAAAGTCACTGGAATACTGAACCAACATGGCTATCACAGCATTTTACAGCGCTATGCCATCCCATCTGGGCTGCGACTAGTTGGCCAACAGTTCATAATGCAGCAAGACAAAGGATCCTAAACACACACTTCCAAGCTGTGTCAAAATTACCTGAAGGAGAAAGAACGGCAACGTCAGCTCACAGTTATGGAATGGCCAGCACAGTCCCCGGATCTGAACCCAATCGAGCTAGTGTGGGATGAACTGGATCGACGTGTGAAAGCCAAGCAGCCATCCAGTGCTCAGAAGCTGTGGGAACTCTTACAAGAGTGCTGGCAGCAGCTTTCACCAGACTATCTTATTTCTCTTGTTGAGCGCATGCCTCGAATTTGTTTTGCTGTAATTGCTACTCGAGGAGGCTATTTTGATGAATCTAAAATTTAGACTTTGCTTTTGGTAAATTGTCGTGATTTGTTGTTATTTAAGTTCCCATGTTTGTACTTATGAATTTGTGTCATGATAACTTAGTTAATAAATAAAAAACTTTAAACAAAATTTGAAATTTATGAATATTTCAGGGTGTACTTAAACTTTTGACAAGGCAGAACTCCCGCAAAAGTGCCCACCCTCATAGAAAAAAGAAGAAGCAGAAATTAAGGTCCAGAAAAATGATGCTTTTTTCTTTTAATTTTCAAAAAATTGTGTAATGTGTAAGGAGCCTGTATAATGTATATATATATATAGAAACAAGATGCAGTTGAAACTTCATCCAGAAAGTTTGTCAGTCAGTTAGTATTCCGATGTGTCTGTTGCTTGAGGCAAATTATAAAATGAAAGTAAATGCATGTATAGATTTCTCTAATTTATGTAATTTAATTGTATTATTAAATAAAAACAAACATTTATAGATATTTTATTACACAAATATTTCTATGCTTATTTAATAATAGACTGAAAGTTAAAGATATACGAGATAAAGGTGTATGTGTGTGTGTGTGTGTGTGAGGCTGGTATCGCCTCCGGCTAACAACTACCCTTATTTGTGATGTAGGTCAGCTCGAATACTCGCATATGTACATACTTTTAGATAGATAGATAGAATAACCTTTATTAATAATAATAAAATAAATAAATTTTTTCAAGTTACAATGACATGAATAATTGTGAAGCTAGACTATTTATTTTATTTAATTTGGCCCTTAAGCTTTAGGCTTTACTGGGCTCTTATTAAAAATAAGTAGCTAGTTGTTATAAATTAATAATAATAAATAAATAAATAAGTAAAGAAGTATTATTAATAGTTAAAACATGTAGGCCCCCTATTACAATATTAAACAATATTAATAGACAATATTAAACAATATTAGTAACATTAATCCTAGATTTTTGTTAGTATGCCATTATTAATCGGGATCTCAACTTGGTTTTAAACAAATTTACATTCATAATATTTTTTATATGGCATGCAAGTCATTCCATAGTTTCAATCCAATGAAAATGGGTAGTTTTTGAGATGAAGACAATCTAAATTGAGGTATAACAAGCTTTGATCTATTTCTGGTCTGATACGAGTGGATTTCTTGATGAGTTACAAAATATCTATTTACCCATTGCAAATTAATGATTTTGTTCTTACACTTGTAAATAAAAATAAAATGTGCCAGTTTGGTTATATCGTTGAGGTTTAGTAGGTTTAGCTCTTTAAATAATGCACTAGAGTGATCAAGGAAATCAGCATCAGATAATAACCTTATTGCTCGTTTTTGGATGACAAAGATACCATTTAATGCGTTGTTAGCGGAGTTTCCCCAAACAAGGGTGCAGTATGTTATATAAGGAAGAACAAGAGTATGATAAAGAGTCAATAAAACTTGTTTAGGGACTACATTTTTAAGTTTAAACATTATAGCAACGCTCCTTGAAATCTTTTTCGTGATATAATTTACATGATCACTCCATTCCAAATTCTTATCCAGCATTACACCAAGAAATTTTGTTACAGTACACTCCTTTATGGCGATTTCATTAACATTAAGTTCATCAAGATATACATTTTTTTTTAGTAAAAATCATGAAATTTGTTTTACTGGTATTTAGGAAGAGTTTATTGGTGGTCAACCATTTCATTACACTGATGAATTCTGAATGAAATATATTCTTAGCTGTATTAACAGTTTAGACGAGAAATCCGAAACATGGTACGGATTCCATCACTAAATTTTTTTTATTTTATTTGTGTTCCAAAATAGTACACGTATCTTTTGAAATATTTAGCTGGTATTTTAATATATATATATATATATATATATATATATATATATATATATATATATATATATAGCATTTAAAGTGTGTATTATTATATATGCTTGTATATTTATTTTCTATGACATTTTTTCATTCAATGCCTGTTATTGGATTAATGTACAATATAAAGAGTTGTTTGCTTGCTTGCTTGCCTTCGTGCTTCTTCTGCAATAAATAATTCGATATTGTTTGTTTGCTTGCTTGTCTCGTTTCGTGGTTCCTCTTCTCTGAATTTACTTTGATTTCGCGGAATTTTCTGTATAAAAAATATAGAATAATAATATAAATGTGTATATAGATTACACCTGTACAATTATTTAAGAATATATAATATATATATATATTGTTTTAAATGTGTATTATTATTTTTGCTTGTTTATTTATTTTCTGTCATTTGTTTTTTTCATTCGATGTCTGTTATTGAATTAATGTACAATATATAGTCCTGCGTATTCCTTTTATTGTTAATTTTTATAGTGGTGTTTTATTTAATTCTTTTGCTAAGCCATTGACAACCCCTCTAAGCATTGAGATCATCTCTCTCTTGCCTTTAACATATAAATAAATAAATTGAATAACTGGTAACCGTTCCAGAAATAAAAATTAAAATAAATAACTGGATACCCTTCCATATATAAATAAATAATTAAAATATTGGTATCTGACAAACCTCCATATATAAATGATTAAAACAAATAGTGCTCGCTGGCAACCCCTCCATATATATAAATAAACAAATTCAATAGTGCTCTCTGTCAACCCCTCCATATCATTAAAATAAATAGTGCTCTCTGGCAACCCCCGACCATCTATATAACAGCTGTTGGTACCCAGAGCTCTCATTTTGCGTCTGGCGGAGCCAGACTCAACCTCTCTCTCTCTCTCTCTCTCTCTCTCTCTCTCTCTCTCTCTCTCTCTCTCCTCTCTCTCTCTCTCTCTTAGGTTAGGATACCCCTTTCGGGGGTGAGGCCGTTCCAACTTCTCCCCCAAAGACTCTCCTCCTCCTTTCTCTCTCTCTTAGGTTAGGTATACCCCTTTGGGCGGTGAGTCTGTCCACCTCCCCAAAGAGGTCAGGGTCATCGCTTTTGGGGGTGAGGCCGTCCCAGCTTCTCCCCCAAAGCTCTCCCCTTCATGCAACTTGGGCTTTACCCCCCTTGTTGCATAACCCCCCTTCCCCTTGTCGCAATACCTCCACCCCCTTTGTAACGGTACCCCTCTGCAACATTACCTCCCCCCTTTGTAACATTGATACAAATTTGCAACACTGCAATTGCACGCTACCCTTTTGCGCCCATGCTACTGGGAATCATGATAGCTTTACACCCAAAAATCTTCGAGAATCATTTCTATTTTTAAAAAGGAAAATTAAAAATATAAATAGAGTTAGTAGAAAATAAAATAAAGATGCATTTAGTTAATTCTGTCATTATAAATGAAAAGTGAGATAATCTTGAAAATAATAGGAAAGGAAGTGGTAAACAATACGGTGTGATAATAGAAATAATAGAAAAGAAAAATGGTAAACAATACAGTAAACAGAACGGATTGAAATACCAATAATAATTAATTTCTGTTATTACAAAACAGAAATGATGATACAATCTTGAAGTTATAAAAATACAGATAAATGAGACATTATAAATATGACGTAATATAAAGGAAACTTTTAACATACTGTATAAGTCATGTAACTTGTGATTCCACCCGATTTAAGATTGTGAATTTTGCATATGTAATAGGTGATTTTTTTTGTTTAATAATATTTACAAGTTGCAACACACACACACACACACACACACACACACACACACATTAATAGGAGCTAATAAAGTGTTTCTTTATTGCTTTGCGAAATTAATGATGATGCTTGTCTGATATTTATAAGTATAGCGTTCCAGTATCTGCCCCTTTTAGGAGAGAGCATTTCCTGCAATTTACATTAAATAATTTAATTTATGTATGAAATCATTGGGAAGCCTCCTATCTGTGAATGGACGAAGCATTATGTAGTAGATTTTATTATCAGCATATTTGTACATACTGATACCGACAGTAAGTTTATGCAAGTCATTTAGTTTTAGAATATTTAAATTTAATATTAAATATTAAATATTAAATTTAAATATTAAAATTAAATTAAATAAAGTTTATTTGCACACTCCCATTTATAGGCATCATTACCTGTTCACTTCATCATGAGGGAGCTGATATCGTGGTGTGTAGAAGCGAGTGTCGTATCATCCGCATACACAATACAGTTTAACCCACTACTGCCGAGCGTCACTTCACTGATTTTGTTCTGGCTAACGCCAGACGATTTTATTCAGTCTTGGGAAAGACCTCTCGGCACTAGTGGGTTAATGTTGTTGACTGATAAAAATCACTTAAACGCATTAAGAAAAATTTTTAAAGGTCAGCTTTAAACGTTGCAAGGAGCTATCTCAAATCTCAGAAACGAGCCTTCAGCTTTGGGGTTGTTTAACTTACCGTAATTCGTATCGACAAAGGTCACTTGACGGAGAGAGACCTGTGTCTATATACAACATCCGAGCCATCTACGGGTCTCTACATCATCCGAATGTAAAAAGGACAGTCACCCACCCAACTACCGAACGGAGCGAACGCCACTTAACATTCACTGATGTAACGGAAAGCGTTATTTATTGCAACGTCACAATAAAGTGGCATTTAAAATCGTAAATTATGTTAGAAGAAAATAAAAATAAAACTTAAAAAACACTCAAATATTAAAAGAGTGAGCGAAGATTTTAACTTCCAATTTGTTTTTAACATTAACTCAGCAAAATTGAAAATAATCAACAATCAACATTCTGCAATCAACTTTTCAAACCTGTTTTGAAATAAGGGAACGTTCAGTTTGCCATGTTTTTGTTTCTTACCTATACCGATAATGAAATTAAAATTAAAATTCTTTATTCATATATATATATATATATATATATATAGGGTGAACCAAATGTAGGTGGACAGTAAATGATAACGTTTATTTTGAGAATACATATTTAATTTTTTTGTATACTATAATACAAAATAAAATTTAAATAAATTTAGTTATAATATTTAATATAATAAAACACAAACACCATAGTTATAATGAACACCATAGTTATAATATAATATAACACAAACCGTATTCAACCTCCTGTCCACCTACTTTTGGTTCACCGTGTATATACAAGATATCCCCTTTGCCTTTTTCTCTGGAGTGTAACTCACTTCCATATTAGCCATTGCGTGTTATTTTACCTGCAACCAAAAAAAATGGTCCCAAATCAAAACATCATTTTGAATATTTGTTTTAGTTCTAATGGATTAATTTTGGAAATTTAATTCCATTAATGTATTTGAAACAAAGGCTAAAAGATCACATCCAGCAGAGTTTATTTTAAATTTAAGTTAAAATATAAAGGTTGATCATAATTAATATATAGATAGAAAGTGGATATAAAGCAATAAAATAATAACTAGAAGCTAATGGGAGTCGAACCTGCATCGCGGATTTCACAGTTAGCAATTCTTCCAATCATGGCATCCATATTATAGGGTAGGTTGATTTTAGAACTGTGATCTTGGACTAGTCTAGATAGAAAGGTATTAATGTATAAAAAACGTTGCACCCACTCATATTTGTGAAAATGATTGTATTTTTTGAGGATTATTAATTATTTTTAAGTTGTAAAATTGCCGAATTTTACGCGTAAAATCGCGCGCGCGGCATTCGCGCAATATAAACAAACACAATATCGGACCTAATTTCATCAAAATAATAAATTAAAATTCGGCTTTTTTAACAAAACGATGCTTGAAACTTATTGTAAATGCATTATAGATGTTTATTAGTGTATTATTTTGTATTTTTTAATGATATTTACCTATAAAATGTGTATTCAATTAAGTTATTTTATGATGCGTTCATTTAATTGTGTTTATTTTCAGATATTTCATAAAAATGGGTAAAAAACGGAAGTCTGCAGTGTTAACTCGAAGTGATAGTGCCAAAAAATTCAGTGGCCAGCCTTCCCCTTTGGATAAAACAGAGCCTCCTACCCTCCGCCAAGTTATTCAGTACAGTTATTTCCTCCAAAACAGCCACCCTGACTTGAAAGACTATGATATTGCTAAAATGATAGCAAAGGATGTGATTGAGATCTGGCAGGCAGTGAACCCGCGGCTGCCCCTGTATGAGGAATATTATGTAGTGAAATTGGTGGATAAAGTGTGCTTCAAGAAAGCAAAAGAGATAAACAGGAAATCTCTTTCTACAGTCCAGGAGCAGAATCTGGAGGAAAAGCTGGATAAACTTTTTGACATTTCTGCTTGCACCAGTAAGCTACCTGTCCGTCCCTGTGATGACAATGCTGTGAAGTGCAAGAAAGAAAATTGTCAAACACAGCACATAATCTGCACTTGTCCTCCCAGTAAGAAGGTAATGCTATTATTTTTTTAACTTTTAACTGGCCTAACTTAGTGCGATTAGGTGCCTTTTAAATGGAAGGAAATTCAATGCTTGTCATTGAAAAATATCCGCATTTTTTTTTTTTCCTCCTGTAATCTTCCTTCCCCCCCCCCTGGTAATAGAAATTAATAATCAATTTTTTTTCAGGATTTTATCTCTTATTTTAGATCCGCTATTTAATATACTTTAATATTTCAGGTTCCAGTAGAGGAGAGGGAATACTTGAGAGATCAGAGGGCCAAAATAGGACCCAAGGGCTCTTTCCAGCTGGGATCTGTTGATAAAGCTGCTGTGAAGAGAGACCAGAGGGCTGCAGCTGAAGCAGAAAGATTACAGAGCCAGATTCAATAGCAGCAGGAAGTGGATTTGGCCACTTTTGCCTCCACACCTTCACAAGATATTTCTTTTGAATCCAGCTCAGGAGAATCAGGAGAGGTAATATTTTTTTTCTTATATCTTATCCCATTTTTACCCAAATTTATCCCTACGTTTTGTCCCTATTTCCCCCCGTTTTTCCCCCATTTTCGCCGACTTTTTACCTGAATTTTTACCCATTTTTCCCCCTATTTTCCCACTTTCCCCCCCCATTTTCGTTTAAGTAATTTATTCTTATTTCCGCCCATTTTCGTCGATTTTTACCCATATTTTTCCCTACTTTTTCCCCTATTTTCCCCCATTTTCGCTTTAGTAATTTATTTTTCATTTTCATTTCAGCTATCTGGTGATGAAGCTGAAGAGTTCAAGCCAAGGAGGCACCCAAGTGTAGGTTACAGCTTTTTGAAAACCCCCAGATATGCCATGGAACTGATCAGGGGTGATGTTTCTTCCAATCTTGGGGCAAGTCTTGCTAATGCCTTCCTCCTGGACTTACAAGCTATGAACCTGCTTAAGCCTGGCCTTGATGTGAAACAGATAAATAATAGTTGATAAATCGAAAATGGACAGGGAAAAAGCTAGAATGAAAGTGAAAAGTGATGAAAAGCACAATGAGGGTCTGGAAAAGTTAGTTTGTATTGGGGTTGATGGGAAAGTTGACAAGGACACTTTGCTGTACAGAGAAGTTAAGGATGAAAACGGGGAGACTAAGCTGAAGAAAGGAAAGGGACAAGAGCACCATTTGACTTTCACAAAGGAGCCGGGAACTGAAAGTGGAACATATCTTACTCACAGAGTCATCCCAATTAGAGGTGCGACTGGAGTTCTTCTTGGTGAAGAAGTTGCTAGTTTCTTGGAGGAGTTTAACAGTGTTCATACCCTGAAAGCTGTCCTCCTTGACAACACAAATACAAACACTGGCTGGGAGGGAGGCCTTGTAACAGCTCTGGAAAATAAAATTGAGCGGAAATTGCACACCATTGGTTGTTCACTCCATCAGAATGAGCTTCCTTTCAGAGCTGTTTTCAAGCATCTTGATGGCAGTACCAAAAGTCCCACTGCTTTCACTGGTCCGCTGGGAAAACTCTGTGAAATTGACTACCAAGATCTGCCACAAGTGGAATTCACCAAACTCAGTGGCCCCCTGGATGACATGGAATTTGCTGAGGAGACACTGGATGATCTCAGTAGCGACCAGAGGCTTCTTTTGGAGTATGTGCTTGGAATTTCCAGGGGCAAAGTCAACCCAAGATTTGCTGCCTGGAAAAGTGGACCATTAAACCATGCAAGATGGTTGACTTTGACAATTAGATTGATGTGTCTGTGGACCAGAGGTGCTTATCCTCCAGAACTACAGGATAAGCTTTACCAGGCCATCAAGTTCATTGTGGAAGTGTATGCAGTCAGTTGGTTTGAGATCAAAAGGGACAGCAAGTTCCACAATCAGCAGCTGTACATCTTCAAAATGATCCAGAGGATCAAGCAGCAGTCTGAAGAAATCCAGGGTGTTGCTTTCAAGAACCTGAAGTACAATGCTTTTGCCTTGCTGCCCGAGAATGTACTGTATTCCATGATGAAGTCTGATGACTTGGAAGTGAGAGAAGCTGCTCTCAAGAAAATTCTGTCCATCAGGTAAGCATTTATTAATTTAAAAAAATGTGAAAAAAAAATTTGATTAAGGGGATTTATTTAATAAAAAAAAAGCCCCAAGTTCTATAAATCCCCATAATCGAATTTTTTTTCACATTTTCTTATCCCAATTCCCCCCCTCCCCTCTGATAATGGAAATAATCTTACCTTCTTTATGAAAAAAATTCGATTATGGGGATTTATAGAACTCGGTTTTTTTTTTTTTTTTAAGTTAAATTAAATCAGCAATTCTGAGACTAATAGGGATTAAATCTTAAACTGGAATAAAAAATAAATTAATTATTATTCTTTCAGAAGTGGGAAGCCAGCCAAGAAGAGGCTGAAGAAGATCACAGCCATCAACATTGAAGCTACCCACTGGTCAGAACTAATCAACCTTTCTCAAAGTGGAATCTGTGAACCTGCTCTCACAGAAGACTTTTCTGACCAGGAGCTTCAAGAAGCATTGCTGAATGGCACCAAGCTGGAGCTGCCTGATCTGCCTTCACATTCTCAGAGTGTTGAAAGGGCCGTGAAGCTGACATCTGAAGCTTCCCATACTGTTTATGGACTCGAATCAAGGCACAAACACATTCTGGCCAAAGCCCTAAGCCGCCAGATGAGGCCTTCCTTTGCTTCTAAGGGCTCTTACAGTGAAAATTATGATGATCTTGGGATCTAAATGTGTCTATTTGACTCTGTATGTTTTTTTCACTTTTTTTTCAATAAAATTGCAACTTTTTTCAGGATTTTTTTATGAAAATAGCATGTTTTTTTTCGGTCGAAAATTGCGAAAATGCGATATTTTTCGGTACGATTTTTTGCCGATTTTTGAAACGGTTTCCTCAAAAAACGGTTAAAGCTAGGGATCTGAAAGTTTTTGTCAGTTATTATCATATTAAGCCCTGACTATCTCGACTAGTCCAAAGTCGATATCTAAAAAAATGCGGAAAATCAACCTACCTTAATCCATAACCCCCAAGCCACTTCGGTCGAGCGAGGCCAGTATATATTTTTGTTTAAATGCCCATTCTCCAATCAGCTCCCTCGTCTTAATAGATCAATAAATCAGTTTTAAGTGCAATGACTGATCTTTATCTCATATTTATTACATTTGACATCATTAATATATTCCCTGAAATGGTTTATCTTAGCTTATTCATATATATACAGGCTATATTCATTGTTTATTTTATGACAACTTATAAATCAAGTCTCTATTAATCGTGCGTGAAATGAACATTAAAGTTATTGATGGAGCTTCGCTATACATATTTAACAACATTGATTTTAATTCTAAAAGGCCAGTGTGGGACCACACATTTCGCAATTAGTGTGGTTTCTACGTAACCACATAATGAAAATTACATTTATTGATCGAATTAAACAATTTATTGTTACTAAGCAATAAGAAAAATTAACTTGCGTCCAAAAAAATATCACTTCAGAAAAACAAATGTAATTTTATTGTAATAGGCCACGCTGGTTTTCTAGGGTTAAGGGAGCAACAAACAAACAGTTTTATACAATGAATAGTTTAGAAAACATATAGCATATGGATTAATAAATTGCTCCGATAGCGTTGCATTATGCTACATACTGAGTACTTCTAGTTACCTGAGGGAAGTTTGAGACGTTAGGGTTAACAAACATCTGCGAAGTTGAACATCTTGGAGCAACTTATGTGACATTCTAAGGAATCCGTCACAAAGCAAATTTAGGGGTCTGTCAGAACCGATCTATAGTTGCGGTTGTAGATGGCCACTGTTCTTCTCCTAAAGCTATTAAGAGTGGTGTTCCTCAAGGCTCTGTCCTGTCATCCACTCTTTTCCTTTTATTTACCAATGCTCCATTAAATCGCCGATGATCCCACTCTTCATTTCTCCACCCGCTTCACAAAAGCGTCTCTCTCAACAGTCACTGCATGATTCGCATAGGACGGCTATGGTGTACCTGACCTCTGATGTTTCTGTTGGTTCTAGGACAGTTCATACCAGGACAGCTCATACCAGGACAACTTATACCCAGACAACTCATACCCGGACAACTCATACCTAGGACAACTCATACCTAGGACAACTCATACCTAGGACAACTCATACATAGGACCAGAAAAAAATGAAAAATTAATGAAAACATTTATTTTGTAAAATTAAAAATTAAATTTAAACATTTAGAATTCCTGTAAATTATTAATGAAAACATTTTGAAATGAAAACATTTATTTTGTAAAATTAAAAATTAAATTTAAACATTTAAAATTCATGCAAGTTATATATATATATATATATATATATGCCCAGTTAGGTTCATTGAATGCCCGGTTAGGTCAACTGAATACCCGGTTGGGTTCATTGAATGCCCAGTTAGGTCAACTCTACGCCCTTGACGATTGGTTAGGTTTAGTCGTGATATTTTCGTTAAAACTAACGAAAATATCACGACTAAACCTAACCAATCGTCAAGGGCGTATAGTTGACCTAACCGGGCATTCAAATTTTATCCTACGTAAATAATGGTTCTCTATTTATTATATGTTTGCAATAAATAATAAATTTGTTGTTATTGTTTTCTTATCTTATTTTGGTTAATTTGCAGAGTTTAAACTTTCGGGGTGGATATAGATGAAAAGATCAACATTGGGGTGGTAATTGTTGAAGAGAGTACGAGTTGTCCTAGGTATGAGTTGTCCTAGGTATGAGTTGTCCTAGGTATGAGTTGTCCGGGTCTGAGTTGTCCGGTATAAGTTGTCCGGGTATGTGTTGTCCTGGTATGAGCTGTCCGGTCACGGTTTCGGTTATCTCTGATTGGGGCAGAGAAAACCTTACGGCTTTCATTGCCTCAAAAACTCGGCTCCTTCATCTGTCCATTCGTCACAATTTTCCACATGACTATCCCCTTACCTTGAACAATACACAACTCAATCCTTCCTCTTCTCTTAACATTCTTAGTGCTTCCTTTTCTCGTGATCTTTCCTGAAAAGATCATATATACTCCTTTAGTAGCCTTCGGGTCACCAATTTATAGTGGCCTACGCATCACCAAATTGATGTGGCCAAGAAAGTAGGCTTACTATAATTTGTGAATTAAACTAAAATGAATAATGAAAGTCACCAGTTCAGGGCACAGCCCAAACAAACAATATTTAATAAGGAGAGAGAAATTACTTTGTTTTTTTGGTGTTTAATTAGAAAAATAAATTCTCTAACGGTAATTGTGCTATATTACAAATGACTGATTGTAGCAATAAGAAATGGTTACACAGTATAAGCGTTAATTAAATACAATAATGACAAGCAACACTAATTTAGGTAGGCTAATGAGATATGCGGCAGTGAACACACAATAATAAGTAATTAAGGTAATGAAAGTACGGTGTGGTACAGTAAACGGATTAAGCAAGTAAAGATAAAATGCATGAATGAGAAAATAAACAAGCGGATACAAATAAGGTAAGGTAATTGAATACGGTAAAATAATTGAACAAGCCTACTGTAGTCGTAATAGGAAAGTTAGTTTGCTGGTTGTTTGGGAACACTTTGAAAATAGTCTATTCGCTAGGCTGAGGGTACATTGAAGTTACGTAGGCTACGAGGGAGATGCTTAACATGAAGACAGAAAGGTAGGCTGAATGGGCTTGTAGCCTACTAGAAGGTTTACAGACCTGGGCTTTGAAAGTGATGCTTCTGAAGGCAGACTGGCCTTACCGGCGAGAAGATGAGTGTTGAGAGCCGGTAGAGACTTGTTGAAAAGGGGGCCAGCGGAAACTCCTGCAGAGTGATGTTGCTTCTTGCGGGATGAAATTCTAGAGGACCTAACTTGATGATAGATTTTGTGTATGCTCGACCGGAGCCTTGAGGGGAGAGCTTTATAAGCCTTGGTGATGTTCTCTGGTGGGCATTTCGGGAAATACCACAAAATCTGTGTTTCCTCCGTGGGCCTGTTTCATGCCCACGTGTTTGAGTTTTATAGCCTTTGTTTTCATTCCATGATGTTTGAGAACGGCAAGGAAGGAATTTCCAGTCGATCTCTACACTCCCTTTCTAAAACAGTTTCTAAGAGGCTAGGTGAGCTGTGCTGGTTCCGCAGTTTCTTTATCCTCACTCAGTTGCTCTCTCTGTACAAGGGTCTTGTCCGCCCCTGCGTGGAGTACGTTTCTCAGTGTAGGGTGGCTCACCCCACACAGTTCTACTTGACCGGGTGGAATCAAAGGTTTTGTCTCATCAATTCCTCCCCTCTATCTTCTCCGCAATATTGCCTCACGCTCTCTTTACTATTGCTAGTATAACGGACATTGTTCTTCTCAACTATCTAACTACATGCATCCTCCTTTAAGGAGAGCACGCAGTACCAGACTTTCAACACATTTTCATTTCTTTTTTGGCCAACTCTCTAATGCAAGGATTGATCGGTATTCTCAATTTTTCATCTACTCAACCGGTGAACTCTGGAACAATCTTCCTCAATCCATCTTTCACCCCTGTCTATGACCTCCAATCTTTCAAACTCAGAGTGCCCTGGCATCTCGAAAACCCTAAACCTTGATTTTGGCTTTCTTCTTCCTCTATGGTTAGGAGGGAGGGGCGCATTTTTGCGGGCAATCGCCCTTGACCACCTCCTTCCTGCGTAAAAAAAAATAGTCCAAAGTTGCTATCCATAAATATTAGTGCAGAAAGTACGAAAATGAGTGTCTTTATTTTCACTTGTATATAATCTGAATCTCTTTATTAACATGTTTACTTTAGCAAAAAAGCTTCAATATTTGAGTCATCACTCAAAGAGTTGGGGATAATTTGACCCAAATACTTAATTCTTGTATTTTCTCTATTGATTCACCTTTTATTTTGAAAAAGAAAATAAATATATTAGCTGACTGTTTGGAGCTTTGGGAGGGTAATGTTTAGTTTAGTAATATTATTATAAAAATTACAATTATCATGATTTTGTGAGTATAATTCGCTAATTTATACAAGATAATCCAAACCTTTAATCGAAGGGTTTATTATAACCATATCATTGGCACAGACCAAATTATTTTCCTTATATTATTTATAAAACATCCTACTTTGGTCACATTAAGTGAAGTAATTAGGCCAGGAACAGAGGAGAGAGAAAGGACCTTGTCTGACTCCGCATGAAGATCCAAAACATTTCAACAGCTCATTACTTCAACTGCAAAAGCTTAATAGGTGTAACAAGGTTTCAATATATGTAATAAATAACATGGAATGTTTTACGGTATCATTTGCTTTCCTTATAGCCAAGAAATGACTGTAAATGGTCGAATTGCTATCAGCGTATTTACAGAGTCTACACTTTACTAAATACATACACAAATCCACAAATCTCTTGAGTGAAATATTTTACAACCAAACTGATTAGATGTCTGTAAATAATTCATTCGCCTCAGGGAAGATTAAACTATTATAGATTTCAAGACTGTTTCAATGGCTGTTAAATACCAACTATAACAAGAAGTTTACTGCCTTCAGAGTTTGTCACTGACGTTTTTTCACGACCTTGAAATACTCTTTGCAATGTGTGGCTATTATAAGACATATTATTTAGCCAGTTTTCATACAGTGATGGTTTTTCTTATACCTCATCATGGTCATCGTTTCTCATAGAAACGGCTTACTGACCGATTATTATTGAATAAAACAGTGTTCCCCAACCGGGATGCCGCAAGTGTCTCGTAAGGGTGCCACAAAATTTCATGTAAATGTCAAAAATAAGTAATTGAAAATAATTGAAATGTATAAAACATCATTTAGAAGTAATTCATAAAAAATGTCTGCGAACTCTCTCGAATAATGACAACAGACAAAGTCACATTTCCCCAATGTGTAAAGAACTAAATAAATATTTTAAAACTAAATGACTTAAACAAATTCAATGTTGCTGTCAATATGTTCAAAGTTATCAACAAAAATCGACATACATCACCCATTCACAGAGCAATCACCCCCAGTCAAATACACCATCGTTATAACACCAAACAGCCCAGGGATTTTATACACAAATACAATAGAAACTGCAGGAAATGCACTCTCTTTCAAAGGAGCGGATGTATAGAATGCAATTCCCATAAATATCAGACAGGCTTCATCAGTAAATGTATTTCGCAAATTACCAAAAAAGCACTTCATTAGCTCCTACTAGTGTATAAATTCACTACTGCCGTTTTTACCAAGTAATAAATTTTGGAATCAACTATTTAAAATATGCTAATTTCATTAAGCGCCTTTAATTTGGTAATCTATTCTTTTTTTGTATTTTTTTATTAAGCATCATTTATTTTCTACTAAATATCCAATAAATCATTTAATTTAAAATCATGTAACATTTTGTGAACGTTATATTGTATTTATTATTATTATTGCTATTATTATTATTTTTTGTTGTCACTATTACTGTTACTTGCCACTTCCACTAGTTTTATGTAATAAATAAACTAAATCCCATTAATTTTGCCTAAGAAGCCTCTATGCTTCAAAGGACATATTCAGACGAGAGTACTGTGAATATACCGGGTGTGTGTGTAAAGCAGGGGTACTCAAACTTTTTCGCAGGCGGGCACATTTTCCAAATGCTGGAGCACAGGCGAGCACACATAAAAATATTATGATAAATAATACATAAAACACAGAAAATATTATTATCTGTTTTTAATTGCAATATTCTTTTCTATTAACCGGTCTTTAAAACCTTATCTGGGGGCTACTCGCGGGCACACCGAAATGGCTTCGCGGGCACAAATGTGCCCGCGTGCATAGGTTTGAACACCCCTGGTGTAAAGTAACGCGAGTGAAGAGACAAATCTGATTTGAATTACATATATTAACGTGAGTGAACATGGACAAAATATATTTATTCTATGTACTTTATAACAACTGTATATTCGATAGTAAGATTTATAAGAGGTGTTAAAAATGTTTTTAGGAGTTAAAAAACAAGTTGAAACTGGTTTAATTAAACCAGTTCAAGTCGGATTTGTCTCTTCACTCGCGTTACTTTATACACACCCTGTATTAATGTCATAAATATCTAAAAATTGTAAAACTGCGTCACTCGTATTCTTTTCTGAATAAAGTTTGGAATCTTGAATCTTGAAAAGTTATGGAAGATATTCAAAATTGAAATGAAACAAAATATTCGCCATTTATTACGAAAATCCTCCGGAGTGCCACGAAAGAAGAGTAGTTGGCATTGGGGTGCCTCGTAATAGAAAAAGTTGGGGCACGAACAGCCACGGCCATATTACAGACCTAAGCTTATAACGTGCATGGAATCAGAACCGCGGGTCACTATTTCATTTGAACGCGGAGCACGGTCATCTATCCAATTAATACCCAGACTCAAATCAGACTCTTAACTTCGCCGCTCCAATCGGCAAGCGAGAAAATAATATGGCTAAGATGATGTTCCTCGCATGAGTTCCATTTGTAATAAGCAAAATTTTTATTTTATTTGTTTAGACTTTAGAGGAAGCCATTATTAGTGAAGTTTAATACTGAAAGAGTGAAAGTGTGAATTGAACTTTGACACACATTTATTACGTTTTACGCCTTCATCCGGAATAAAGTCGTGTTCATCGAAAACACTAAGGTCGGGGGCCCGACCCCCAACTGTGTTGATTTATAATAACTCAGGAGTTAGCGCAATGCACTGCATTAGTTGGCTTAAGCACTGTACTAGTTTGTGACCCTCCTCACTCATAATTATAAAAACTAAGTTGGGTTCAGGTTGTATCCCAATTTCATTTCTTGTAAATTGAAACGTGAATTGTGGAAACAGACTAAATTTTCACCCGTCTCTTTTTTAACTTTCGGTTAACTTAAGCAACGAAATAAATAACTAAATAAAAACTAAATGATTAAATAAATGACACTAAATGAAAGCCTAAAAATGAGAAATTTTTATCTGAATTATAATCGAAACCAGTTAATATAAATAAATATACAAAAGGTTGCCAAAAGTAAATAGACACCTTTATTTTTAATTTTTTTTTATTTGATTATAAACGTCGATAAATAATATAAAAAAAATTAATTGAATCAATATATTTAAAATCGTGTTCCTTTCCCCTTTATATTTATTCACTCAAAAAATTTATTATTTATTGACTTTTATAATCAAATCAAAAAATTTTGGCAAAAAAATAACGGTGTCTTCTCTTTACTTTTGTCAATTCTACGTAGTGTAAACTCTTGATAATCTTACGAAATACCCCAAAATTTGATCTCTGTGAGGGGTATACGTCGTGGCCACGTTGCAACACCACTTCCCGTTGGATCAGTGAGGTTAAGCGACGTTCGTTCTGTTCATTAGTTGTATGGTTGACTGTCCTTTCTAAGTTCAGAGGATGTTCGGATACCATATGCACGTAAAGCTACTGTAGGTCCCCTCCATCATATGACCTTTGCTACTACGGAGGTTAGAGAACCCCAAAGCATTATTATTACTATTGGTGGTTGTGACAAGGCAGTTTTTAAAACACTACATACATTCACTGACGATGACAAAGACGATGACAGTGACGATGACAATGATGACTAAGATTATTATTATTATGACGGGGATGACTTGACGATGTCAGTTTCAGCTTCCAGTATTTTTATTTCGAAATTTGTTTAATTTTTGCAGACAAAAGATTTCAATTCGTTAATGTTATGAGTGAAATATTTGTAAAATTTATTTCAGAGAATCTACAAACCTGAGCATGAATGTAATGCTGACTCATGCTAACGTTATTATACGAATTTTATTGGCTTTATATACAGGGTGTCCTATAAGTCCGGTCTCATAGGAAAATTTATTTTAAATTAAATTTACAAAATTACTACATTAGAACTAAAACAAATTTTCAAATCGATGTCTTGTTTTTCGGACCTTTTTTTTGGTTGCGGGTAGAATAACACGCAATGGCTAATATGGAAGTGAGTTACACTCGTGAGGAAAAGGCGGAGGCCTGATTGGCCTATAATTTCCCTCCGCACCTTTATTGCCTTTCTTAAAAATAGGCGTTACATTTGCTAACTTGAAATTATCTGGTACGCACCCCTCAGAAATAGACGCATTAAAATTCTTTGTTAACGGCAGTACAATACCTTCCTTTAATTCTTTAAGTTGTATGGGATATATGGAATCCGGCCCCGGTGATTTAAGTATTTTCATTTTGCAAATATAGTACAGTACCTCCCTTTCACTCACCACAATATTATCTAAAGTATTACCATTATCGAAAGGTATTATGTCTATGACTGTAGGGATATTCGTTACATCTTCTATTGTAAAAACTGACGTAAAACATTCGTTTAGCAGAGTAGCCATTTGCTTGTTCTCGAAAACTACAGTAGCTCACCGTCAGAATTTCTCAAGGATCCCAACACGCTCTTTACTGGATTCCTGTTGTTAACGTGTTGAAAAAATCGCTTAGGGTTTTCTTTGCTGTCACGAGCTATGGAAATTTAAAAATCGCGCTTGGACTTTTTTATTACGCTTTTCGCTTCACTCCTTAAAGATATATAGTTGTTTCGTAACCACAAATTGTCTTTATCGCACTTATGTAGCCTATAAGCCCCATCTCTACTCTTTATAATATCCCCTACTCTAGAAGTAAACCACAAGGGCTTGTTATTTACTTTCGCACGCTTAATCGTGTACGGTACACATTCCTCATTTATAGTCCTAAATACTGTTTCAAACGATTCCCACATTATTTTTGCATTGGAGGGCCCCAGTACGTTTTCCCAATTGACGTGTGACAATTCATTTCTAAATTTACAAAAGTCTGAGTGCTGGAAGTCAGGAATTTTAATCGAGTTATGGTTTCGAGTGACTTACCGAGAGGACAAACCCTACCATATTGTGGTCGCTATTGCTTAACGGCTCTATTACTTGAAGATCAGTGATAAGCCTATCATCCGTAGTTATTACTAAATCTAAAATACTGTCCAACCTGGTTCCCCAACCTTTTGAGTAAGAAAGCTATCCTCAAGAAAATTAACATAAACGGTTACCTTCCGCGTCTCCCTGCATTGTATCGTAATTCACGTTAGTGCAATTAAAGTCACTCATAATTAAGGCCTGTTCACTACCTATTATTCTCTTTAGTTCACGATATACCGCTTCGTCCGTATCAGCTGCTTGATTAGGGGGCCTATATATAACGGCAACAGTAAGTTTGAATTCTCTCAATTTAAGTTCTGCTATAGTCGAATCTATTGGTTCTGGAATTCTGTGCTTTAATTCTGTAGCGTTCGCGATATTATCTTTGATATACATCATAACACCTCCTCACCTATCTATTCTGTTTTTAACAAAAGTCTATAACCTCTAATTTGATACTCCCCTACAAAGTCACGTGTTTCAGTGGTAAGCCACGATTCATTTATCGCAATTAAATCATAGTCTTTGCAAGCAATTAAAGAAAAAAATTCGTTAATTTTGTTTTGTAGGCTACGAGCATTTAAAGATAGAACCTTCAAATTGTTTGTTAAAACCTCGTTTCCTTCGCGCGCGCAAGATAAATTCATATTTTTTGACCTGTAATTTAAGGAAATTACGCCGGGGCCGGTCGAATTACGGCAGCCTGAAAAGAAGAGACAGTATTATGAGGTAGTCTTCCTAGACGAGCAGCTCCAACGTCATTAAGATGAAGTCCATCTCCGAGGAACAAGTCCCTCACGTCATAGAAACTTTTCCAAAAATTTGCAAAATGCACTCCTTCCTGTTGGCAAAGAGACTTTAAGTTATTGTTAATATAGGTCGCCTTGCTGTAGAACTCGTTACTTTAGATAATTCGTGGAAGTATACCTTTTGAACAATCTTATTATTTTTTCCTTTAGTCGCTCTAACAAGTCACTGTAACCAGCCAGCAGCTTTTCCAATCTAGAATTTTAAACGTTATTAGTACCGATATGAATAACAAATGCAGATTCATATATTTTGAGCCGCTGGCTTTGAATGTGGAACACAAAATCTTGATGTACTACAGAGAGAGAGAGAGAGAGAGAGAGAGAGAGAGAGAGTTACAAGGAGTTACAAGGAAAAGAAGTACCTCAAAAGGCCTTGCGGCCCATACAGAGGAGGTGCCAATGGCAACGGGTGCCACGGAAAATTTTCTATACACAAAATGTGCAAGATTTGGTCTAACCTTTTCTTGAAATGAATCCACAGAGGAACTGTTCACAACTTCTGAAGGTAACCGTTCCACGTGTCACAGATCTTATACGTAAAGTAATCCACACACACTAGTCCTAAACCGTTTCAAATCCAACTTCCAACCATTGTTGCGAGTTGGGTTATCATTTAAACTAAACATACTTCTAAAATCGACATCGTTGAACCCGCGTAAGAGTTTGAAAACCTCGATCAGTTGACCGCGCAGCCTCCGAGTTTCCAACGAAAAAAGTTCAGGGCGCGTAACCGTCGATTGTAGCCCATATGCCTAACGGAAGGGATTAACTTTGTGGCCCTCGCCTGCACTCGCTCCAGCCTCTCAATATCTTTCCTGAGGGTGGGCGACCAGAACTAAACTGCATACTCCAGGTGCGGCCGAACCAAGGAATTGTACAGAGAGAGCACAATCTCCTTGTTCCGAAACGGAAATTGCCTCCTGATATAACCCAACAGCTTCTGGGCTTTCTTTTCCACCTCTACGCACTGTTTGGTAAACTTAAGGTCGCTGCTGATTAGCACACCCAAGTCCTTTTCCAAATCAGTCGTCTCGATATTGTTCCCCAACATCGAGTAGTCCGACTTGGGATTGGCGTAGCCAATGTGCATCACTTTGCATTTACCTAGTTAAACGGCATTTGTCATTTTTCGGACCACTCTCCTATCCTACTAGGTCCGCACGCAGTTCCTCGATCGCTTCGGGCGTCCAACATTGGCCCCAAGCTTGGTGTCATTAGCGAATTTGGCGATCCGACTGGGATGCCACCGTCTATATCATTTATGTAAATGATAAACAACAGTGGCCGAAAACGGAACCCTGAGGAACCCACTAGACCGAGGTCCAACCCGAGCTAACCCCTTTAATTACAACCCTCTGCCGCCTATTCTTCAGCCAGTTTTCAATCCACCTACCTATTTCCCCACCCATACCCGCGCGCACTTTCGCCATTAGCCGGCGGTGAGGTACCTTCACAGGCTTTCTGAAAGTCAAGATAAAGTATATCAATCGCCCTACTCTTATCGTACTCACTCAACATGACGTGGAAAACTCGAGCAACTTGGTGAGACACGACCTATGCCGTCTAAACTCATGTTGGGAGTCCCCAAGCAACTTGTAGGAATCCAAATGGTCAACGATCCTATCCGCTATTATCCCCTCTAATAATTTCCTACAACTGAAGTGAGACTAATGGGACGATAGTTCCCTGGACTTTCGTGATCCCTTTCTTAAAGATAGGGGTCACGTTGGCTTCCCTCCATCACCAGGCACCTGGCCCTCTCCAACGATTTGTTTGAAGACTGTAGCCAGGTGGGGAGCCACCTGGTCGCGCACTTCTCGCAACACTCTGGGGAGAAACTGGTCTGGCCCAGGAGCGTTAAACGCGCTCAGTTTGTCTATTCTATCGGCAACGACTGTCGCGGTACATCGAACACTATCCAGTCCAGCACCTTCGTGCCTCACGCCTGGCTCGGGGATGATGCGAGTGTCCTCCCTGGTGAACACTCCCGCAAAGTACTCATTAAAGCCATTGGCGATGTCCGCGTCGGAGGTCCGCAGAACGCCGCTTCGGTCCAAATATCATGCTTCTAATGGGCTTTCTACTATTAACATAACTGAAGAACTCTTAGGGTTCCCCTTGCAGAGGCTTGCCACCCGTAGTTCTTCGTTACGTTTCGTTATCCTAACCTTCGCTTTCACTTCCCTACACAGGCGGACATACGCTTCAGTGTTCTCCTGGGAACGATTGGCCTTCGCCCTCCTATACGCTACTTTCCTATTTCGGATAGCCGAAGCGATGTCACGATTGAACCACTTAGGCTGCGTTGAAGCAGGGCTGACGGTTTTGAGGGTATGGCAGCAGACTGCAGCACCATAAACTCGTCCCGGAATGCACTCCACACTCCCTCAACATCGCCGCCGACCTCTAACCTTATCTCACCTACGCTAACCAGGAGGCTAACAAAGTCCGACCGCCGGAGATCGAGCTTACTGCCTCTCGAGTTACTACGCTTCACCCGAGGGACGCACACACGAAACCTAATCAGACCGTGATCACTCCCGCCCAACGATTCGTCAACGGTGAGGCCAGTGACGAGGTTGTCTTCGGTCGTGAATACTAAGTCTAGAACGCTTTCGCCACGTGTAGGCTTGTTGTCCCACTGAGTGAGGAAGTTCTCATCAGCAAAGTCAACTAGCCTCCTCCCTTCAGCATCAGCTGAAGAGAGAGAGAGAGAGAGAGAGAGAGAGAGAGAGAGAGAGAGAGAGAGTTACAAGGAGTTACAAGGAAAAGAAGTACCTCAAAAGGCCTTGCGGCCCATACCGAGGAGGTGCCAATGGCAACGGGTGCCACGGAAAATTTTCTATACACTCAAATAGTGTGCAAGATTTGGTCTAACCTTTTCTTGGACTGATCCACAGAGGAACTGTTCACAACTTCTGAAGGTAACCTGTTCCACGTGTCACAGATCTTATACGTAAAGTAATTCCCACACACACTAGTCCTAAACCGTTTCAAATCCAACTTCCAACCAATGTTGCGAGTTGGGGTATCATTTAAACTAAACATGCTTCTAAAATCGACATCGTTGAACCCGCGTAAGAGCTTGAAAACTTCGATCAGTTGACCGCGCAGCCTCCGAGTTTCCGGCGAAAACAAGTTCAGGGCGCGTAACCGTCGATTGTAGCCCATATGCCTAATCGAAGGGATTAACTTTGTGGCCCTCGCCTGCACTCGCTCCAGCCTCTCAATATCTTTCCTGAGGGTGGGCGACCAGAATTGCACTGCATACTCCAGGTGCGGCCGAACCAGGGAATTGTAGAGAGAGAGCACAATCTCCTTGTTCCGAAACTGAAATTGCCTCCTGATATAACCCAACAGCTTCTGGGCTTTCTTTTCCACCTCTACGCACTGTTTGGTAAACTTAAGGTCGCTGCTGATTAGCACACCCAAGTCCTTTTCCAAATCAGTCGTCTCGATATTGTTCCCCAACATCGAGTAGTCCAACTTGGGATTGGCGTAGCCAATGTGCATCACTTTGCATTTACCTAAGTTAAACGGCATTTGCCATTTTTCGGACCACTCTCCTATCCTACCTAGGTCCACACGCAGTTCCTCGATCGCTTCGGGCGTCCCAAGATTGGCCCCAAGCTTGGTGTCATTAGCGAATTTGGCGATCCGACTGACGATGCCACCGTCTATATCATTTATGTAAATGATAAACAACAGTGGCCGAAAACGGAACCCTGAGGAACCCCACTAGTGACCGAGGTCCAACCCGAGCTAACCCCTTTAATTACAACCCTCTGCCGCCTATTCTTCAGCCAGTTTTCAATCCACCTACCTATTTCCCCACCCATACCCAGCGCGCGCACTTTCGCCATTAGCCGGCGGTGAGGTACCTTATCACAGGCTTTCTGAAAGTCAAGATAAAGTATATCAATCGCCCTACTCTTATCGTACTCACTCAACATGACGTGGAAAAACTCGAGCAAGTTGGTGAGACACGACCTATGCCGTCTAAACTCATGTTGGGAGTCCCCAAGCAGCTTGTAGGAATCCAAATGGTCAACGATCCTATCCGCTATTATCCCCTCTAATAATTTCCCTACAACTGAAGTGAGACTAATGGGACGATAGTTCCCTGGACTTTCGTGATCCCCTTTCTTAAAGATAGGGGTCACGTTGGCTTCCCTCCAGTCACCAGGCACCTGGCCCGTCTCCAACGATTTGTTGAAGACTGTAGCCAGGTGGGGAGCCACCTGGTCGCGCACTTCTCGCAACACTCTGGGGAGAAACTGGTCTGGCCCAGGAGCGTTAAACGCGCTCAGTTTGTCTATTCTATCGGCAACGACTGTCGCGGTACATCGAACACTATCCAGTCCAGCACCTTCGTGCCTCACGCCTGGCTCGGGGATGATGCGAGTGTCCTCCCTGGTGAACACTCCCGCAAAGTACTCATTAAGCACATTGGCGATGTCCGCGTCGGAGGTCCGCAGAACGCCGCTTCGGTCCAAATATCATGCTTCTAATGGGCTTTCTACTATTAACATAACTGAAGAACTCCTTAGGGTTCCCCTTGCAGAGGCTTGCCACCCGTAGTTCTTCGTTACGTTTCGTTATCCTAACCTTCGCTTTCACTTCCCTACACAGGCGGACATACGCTTCAGTGTTCTCCTGGGAACGATTGGCCTTCGCCCTCCTATACGCTACTTTCCTATTTCGGATAGCCGAAGCGATGTCACGATTGAACCACTTAGGCTGCGTTGAAGCAGGGCTGACCGGTTTTGAGGGTATGGCAGCAGACTGCAGCACCATAAACTCGTCCCGGAATGCACTCCACACTCCCTCAACATCGCCGCCGACCTCTAACCTTATCTCACCTACGCTAACCAGGAGGCTAACAAAGTCCGACCGCCGGAGATCGAGCTTACTGCCTCTCGAGTTACTACGCTTCACCCGAGGGACGCACACACGAAACCTAATCAGACCGTGATCACTCCCGCCCAACGATTCGTCAACGGTGAGGCCAGTGACGAGGTTGTCTTCGGTCGTGAATACTAAGTCTAGAACGCTTTCGCCACGTGTAGGCTTGTTGTCCCACTGAGTGAGGAAGTTCTCATCAGCAAAGTCAACTAGCCTCCTCCCTTCAGCATCAGCTGAAGAGAGAGAGAGAGAGAGAGAGAGAGAGAGGAAGAGAGAGAGAGAGAGAGAGATTACAAGGAGTTACAAGGAAAAGAAGTACCTCAAAAGGCCTTGCGGCCCATACCGAGGAGGTACCAATGGCAACGGGTGCCACGGAAAATTTTCTAACACTCAAATAGTGTGCAAGATTTGGTCTAACCTTTTCTTGGACTGATCCACAGAGGAACTGTTCACAACTTCTGAAGGTAACCTGTTCCACGTGTCACAGATCTTATACGTAAAGTAATTCCCACACACACTAGTCCTAAACCGTTTCAAATCCAACTTCCAACCATTGTTGCGAGTTGGGTTATCATTTAAACTAAACATGCTTCTAAAATCGACATCGTTGAACCCGCGTAAGAGCTTGAAAACCTCGATCAGTTGACCGCGCAGCCTCCGAGTTTCCAGCGAAAACAAGTTCAGGGCGCGTAACCGTCGATTGTAGCCCATATGCCTAACGGAAGGGATTAACTTTGTGGCCCTCGCCTGCACTCGCTCCAGCCTCTCAATATCTTTCCTGAGGGTGGGCGACCAGAACTGCACAGCATACTCCAGGTGCGGCCGAACCAGGGAATTGTAGAGAGAGCACAATCTCCTTGTTCCGAAACTGAAATTGCCTCCTGATATAACCCAACAGCTTCTGGGCTTTCTTTTCCACCTCTACGCACTGTTTGTAAACTTAAGGTCGCTGCTATTAGCACACCCAAGTCCTTTTCCAAATCAGTCGCTCGATATTGTCCCCAACATCGAGTAGTCCGACTTGGGATTGGCGTAGCCAATGTGCATCACTTTGCATTTACCCAAGTTAAACGGCATTTGCCATTTTTCGGACCACTCTCCTATCCTACCTAGGTCCGCACGCAGTTCCTCGATCGCTTCGGGCGTCCCAATTGGCCCCAAGCTTGGTGTCATCAGCGAATTTGGCGATCCGACTGACGATGCCACCGTCGATATCATTTATGTAAATGATAAACAACAGTGGCCCCAAAACGGAACCCTGAGGAACCCCACTAGTGACCGAGGCCCAACCCGAACTAACCCCTTTAATTACAACCCTCTGCCGCCTATTCTTCAGCCAGTTTTCAATCCACCTACCTATTTCCCCACCGATACCCAGCGCGCGCACTTTCGCCATTAGCCGGCGGTGAGGTACCTTATCAAAGGCTTTCTGAAAGTCGAGATAAAGTATATCAATCGCCCTACTCTTATCATACTCACTCAACATGACGTGGAAAAACTCGAGCAAGTTGGTGAGACACGACCTATGCCGTCTAAACCCATGTTGGGAGTCCCCAAGCAGCTTGTAGGAATCCAAATGGTCAACGATCCTATCCGCTATTATCCCCTCTAATAATTTACCTACAACTGAAGTGAGACTAATGGGACGATAGTTCCCTGGACTTTCGTGATCCCCTTTCTTAAAGATAGGGGTCACGTTGGCTTCCCTCCAGTCACCAGGCACCTGGCCCGTCTCCAACGATTTGTTGAAGACTGTAGCCAGGTGGGGAGCCACCTGGTCGCGCACCTCCCGCAACACTCTGGGGAGAAACTGGTCTGGCCCAGGAGCCTTAAACGCGCTCAGTTTGTCTATTCTATCGGCAACGACTGTCGCGGTACATCGAACACTATCCAGGCCAGCACCTTCGTGCCTCACGCCTGGCTCGGGGATGATGCGGGTGTCCTCCCTGGTGAACACTCCCGCAAAGTACTCATTAAGCACATTGCGATGTCCGCGTCGGAGGTCCGCAGAACGCCGCTTCGCTTCTAATGGGCTTTCTACTATTAACATAACTGAAGAACTCCTTAGGGTTCCCCTTGCAGAGGCTTGCCACCCGTAGTTCTTCGTTACGTTTCGCTAGCCTAACCTTCGCCTTCACTTCCCTACACAGGCGGACATACGCTTCAGTGTTCTCATGGGAACGATTGGCCTTCGCCCTCCTATACGCTACTTTCCTATTTCGGATAGCCGAAGCGATGTCACGATTGAACCACTTAGGCTGCGTTGAAGCAGGGTGACCGGTTTTGAGGGTATGGCAGCAGACTGCAGCACCATAAACTCGTCCCGGAATGCACTCCACACTCCCTCAACATCGCCGCCGACCTCTAACCCCATCTCACCTACGCTATCCCTGAGGCTAACAAAGTCCGCCCGCCGGAGATCGAGCTTACTGCCTCTCGAGTTACTACGCTTCACCCGAGGGACGCACACACGGAACCTAATCAGACCGTGATCACTCCCGCCCACGATTCGTCAACGGTGAGGCCAGTGACGAGGTTGTCTTCGGTCGTGAATACTAAGTCTAGAACGCTTTCGCCTCGTGTAGGCTCATTGACCCACTGAGTGAGGAAGTTCTCATCAGCAAAGTCAACTAGCCTCCTCCCTTCAGCATCAGCAGTCCTGTCTTCCCACTTTATGCCGCGACAGTTGAAGTCTCCTAAAACTACACACACCCTATCCCCTAGCAGGCTACTGAGTTCGGTGTACAGGGCTGTATCCTCCTCGAGGAGGAGATGCGGAGGTCTGTACACCAAGATTAACCTATAGTTCGTCCCTCCCACGTTCAGATCGACGCCAAGCAGCTCCCGTTCCGACCGGAACTGGCAGTCAACCGGACTCAACGTGTCCCTGACGTATATTAGTACCCCACCCCCTCCCCACGGGTGCGGTCTTTGCGAAACATTCTATACCCGGGAATTTCGAACTCCCCAACGTAGTCCACGATCAGTATGAATCCAGGACTCGGTGATAGCAACGATATCCTGGTATTCTGATGCTAAGAGCGCCCGTAGCTCGCAAAACTTGTTCCTAATCGACCTAGCATTAAAAAGCATTGCACGGAGGGAGCCTTCCCTATTCTGACCGCCCCCTAGCACGACCCGTTTCCCGAACAGCCAGGGCTGTCGGGAGTTGAAGAGCCCCTCACTAACGAGGGGGCAACTTCCGCAGGAGCCTGAGCCCCCTCCAACGTGGAAGGAGGGTCACCCACCTGTACCTGGACGCACCCTTCAGTTGAAGGTACGTCCGCCACCGGCTCATCATCATCTCCCCGGTGGGGGCCCATCATCTCTCCCCGGACTCGACCTCACCATTCTGTATAGGTGCCGGTCGAGCAGCGCGCCTAGCACACCTTTACCCTTGTTATTGAGGTGGACACCATCCCTCTGGTAAAGGTCCCACCTACCCGAAAATGCGTCGAAGGGTCAATAAACCTCACGCCCAGCGGGACGCACAAGTCTTGCACCCTCTCGTTGATGCCAATGACCTTACTGAGCGCGTGGTCACTGGCATTCATTCGCGGTAAAATACCCATTAACATTCCCCTGTCTGTCTTCAGTTTTAGATCATCCGCAAGAGACATGATCTCGGTGATGATCCCTTCTGTAAGACCTACCCTACCGCCTTTGAGGAACAGGTCGTTGCCACCAGCGTGGACAACGATCGCAGTCCTCCGACTAGCCACGCGCACCTTCTCTACCTCCTTCCTTAAGTGCGCCGTTCCCCGCCCAGGTAAGCACCTTACCTTCCTCCCATCCCGGTTTGCAGAAGCAAAGTACTTCTCCTGGCCCCTGATCTGCGAGTCCCCAATCAAAACGGTGTCTTCCTCCTTCGAGCACAGGAGACTAAAGCGGTTGAGGTCCTGACAGGGGCAACTGGGGTCTCAGGCTTCGGCTTCGCAGCCTTCTTGCCCGAGACCTTTCGAAACCCGTCGCCACCCATACACGCAGTTACACCACCACCCACCCCGACCGGTAGCTACATCCTTCGGTTTCTTTGGGCCCACCCTTTTTCTTCATCGGCCCCTTCCCACCCTTCTCTATCGACCCCTTCCCACCCTTCTCTATCAGCCCCTTCTTTCGCCCTCCACCTTACGCCGCGGTTCCGCATTCCACGTGGGTCGCTGGCGATTCCTGACACTGATTTAGTACCCTGGCCCCGGTTGCACCTCTACCCTTTCTCCGCGGTCCCGAGCTGTCCATTCCATCGCTGGACCGCCTTTCCACGGCAGCTATCCTATCCTGAATGAGCTCCGGGTTAGGCGGCGCGCAGCCTCGTCAGTGACCGCCGCACCTCCAACAGCCGGTCTGGACGACTCGAGCCGCCGGACCCTCTCCTCTAGCTTCTCGTAAAACCGCATGAGTTCGCAAAAGCGGCACATGCTGGAGTGGTTGATCTTCGCGAAGCAGGCTTCTTTGAAGTTCGTCACCCACTGGTTTACTTCACACCTCGCACATTCAGCCTTCAGTTTCTGCGGTCCAGTCATTGTAACTTTTTTTTTTTTTTGAATTCTGAATACTCTGAATAAGATAAAGCGTTCTAGCAATGAAAACTATCAAAAACGTTCTGACCAGTATATAAAAAGGGGGGGGGGGTGAATTCTCCCGCGCGTAGACGCATCCACCTATTTGCAAGTGACGTTCATCCCTTCCAGAAGACTACACCTCTCGCTGCTGCCGCACCGACCAAAGGTATCCCCAGGACCGGACAGTCCCAAACGTGTCGCAGCTACCAACTGACAAACACTCGCGACGCAGGCGTCACGGATTTCCCGCCAGGAGCGACAGCGAGATGCAGCCTCTTACTAAGTCTTACTAGTCACTCAAAAGCGGCCAGACTCTTAGAATCCAGTGTTCAAGGGATATCCCACCAGACCCAGAGTCTACGCCCGAGACTTTACGCTGGCCTGGCAGCCAGCTGGGCAGTAAAGCTCTCTCACCTCAGAGCAGTACAGCCAAGCACCATCAATTGGTCACAAAGGAGAGAGAAAGGAGAGAGAGAGAGAGAAAGGAGAGAGAGAGAGAGAGAGGAGAGAGAGAGAGAGAGAGAGAGTTACAAGGAGTTACAGAAAAGAAGTACATCAAAAGGCTTTGCGGGCCCATACCGAGGAGTACCAATGGCAACGGGTGCCAGGGAAAATTTTCTAAACCCTCAAAATAGTGTGCAAGAATTTGGTCTAACCTTTTCTTGAACTGATCCACAGAGGAACTGTTCACAACTTCTGAAGGTAAACCTGTTCCACGTGTTACAGATCTTATACGTAAAGTAATTCCCACACATACTAGTCCTAAACCGTTTCAAATCCAACTTCCAACCATTGTTGCGAGTTGGGTTATCATTTAAACTAAACATGCTTCTAAAATCGACGTCTTTGAATCCGCGTCACGTAAGCGTCGATTGTCGCCCATATGCCTAATGAAAGGGATTAATTTTGTGGCATTCTCAGCCGGTTTCAATCCACCTACCTACTTCCCCACCAATACCCAGCGCACGCACTTTGGCCATTAGCCGGCGGTGAGGTACCTTATCAAAGGCTTTCTAATCAATCGCCCTACTCTTATCATACTCACTCAACATGACGTGGAAAAACTCGAGCATGTTGGTGAGACACGACCTATGCCGTCTAAACCCATGTTGGAGTCCCCAAGTAGCTTGTAGGAATCCAAATGGTCAACAATCCTACCCGCTATTATCCCCTCTAATTATTTACCTACAACTGAAGTGAAATGGTGTTATTTATAGAAGTTCGAAAGCCTCTCTTCCCACGCATAAGGTAGCAGTAAGGTCCTAATCATAAGAGTAGAGAAAAAGACTTAATACTAAACGTTCTTTTTTTTTTTTGTTTTGCAGTCAGAGGAGAACATCATTAACCTAAGCTAAAAGAGAGAGAGAGAGAGAGAGAGAGAGAGAGAGAGAGAGAGAGAGAGAGAGAGTTTCAAGGAGTTACAAGGAAAAGAAGTACCTCAAAAGGCCTTGCGGCCCATACCGAGGAGGTACCAATGGCAACAGCTGCCAGGGAAAATTTTGTACACACTCAAATAGTGTGCAAGATTTGGTCTTACCTCTTCTTGAACTGATCCACAGAGGAACTGTTCACAACTTCTAAAGGTAACCTGTTCCATGTGTCACAGATCTTACAGGTAAAGTAATTCCCACACACACTAGTCCTAAACCGTTTCAAATCCAACTTCCAACCATTGTTGCGAGTTGGGTTATCATTTAAACTAAACATACGGTACTTCTAAAATCGAATTGTTGAACCCGCGTAAGAGCTTGAAAACCTCGATCAGTTGACCGCGCAGCCTCCGAGTTTCCAACGAAAACAAGTTCAGGGCGCGTAACCGTCGATGGTAGCCCATATGCCTAACGGAAGGGATTAACTTTGTGGCCCTCGCCTGCACTCGCTCCAGCCTCTCAATATCTTTCCTGAGGGTGGGTGACCAGAACTGAACTGCATACTCAGGTGCGGCCGAACCAAGGAATTGTACAGAGAGAGTATGATCTCCTTGTTCCGAAACATAAATTGCCTCCTGATATAACCCAACAGCTTCTGGGCTTTCTTTTCCACCTCTACGCACTGTTTGGTAAACTTAAGGTCGCTGCTGATTAGCACACCCAAGTCCTTTTCCAAATCAGTCGTCTCGATATTGTTCCCCAACATCGAGTAGTCCGACTTGGGATTGGCGTAGCCAATGTGCATCACTTTGCATTTACCCAAGTTAAACGACATTTGTCATTTTTCGGACCACTCTCCTATCCTACCTAGGTCCGCACGCAGTTCCTCGATCTCTTCGGGCGTCCCAAGATTGGCCCCAAGCTTGGTGTCATTAGCGAATTTGGCGATCCGACTGACGATGCCACCGTCTATATCATTTATGTAAATGATAAACAACAGTGGCCGAAAACGGAACCCTGAGGAACCCCACTAGTGACCGAGGTCCAACCCGAGCTAACCCCTTTAATTACAACCCTCTGCCGCCTATTCTTCAGCCAGTTTTCAATCCACCTACCTCTTTCCCCACCCATACCCAGCGCGCGCACTTTCGCCATTAGCCGGCGGTGAGGTACCTTATCAAAGGCTTTCTGAAAGTCAAGATAAAGTATATCAATCGCCCTACTCTTATCGTACTCACTCAACATGACGTGTAAAAATTCGAGCAAGTTGGTGAGACACGACCTATGCCGTCTAAACCCATGTTGGGAGTCCCCAAGCAGCTTGTAGGAATCCAAATGGTCAACGATCCTATCCGCTATTATCCCCTCTAATAATTTACCTGCAACTGAAGTGAGACTAATGGGACGATAGTTCCCTGGACTTTCGTGATCCCCTTTCTTAAAGATAGGGGTCACGTTGGCTTCCCTCCAGTCACCAGGCACCTGGCCCGTCTCCAACGATTTGTTGAAGACTGTAGCCAGGTGGGGAGCAACCTGGTCGCGCACCTCCCACAACACTCTGGGGAGAAACTGGTCTGGCCCAGGAGCCTTAAACGCGCTCAGTTTGTCTATTCTATCGGCAACGACTGTCGCGGTACATCGAACACTATCCAGACCAGCACCTTCGTGCCTCACGCCTGGCTCGGGGATGATGCGCGTGTCCTCCCTGGTGAACACTCCCGCAAAGTACTCATTAAGCACATTGGCGATGTCCGCGTCGGAGGTCCGCAGAACGCCGCTTCGGTCCAAATATCATGCTTCTAATGGGCTTTTTACTATTAACATAACTGAAGAACTCCTTAGGGTTCCCCTTGCAGAGGCTTGCCACCCGTAGTTCTTCGTTACGTTTCGTTATCCTAACCTTCGCTTTCACTTCCCTACACAGGCGGACATACGCTTCAGTGTTCTCCTGGGAACGATTGGCCTTCGCCCTCCTATACGCTACTTTCCTATTTCGGATAGCCGAAGCGATGTCACGATTGAACCACTTAGGCTGCGTTGAAGCAGGGCTGACCGGTTTTGAGGGTATGGCAGCAGACTGCAGCACCATAAACTCGTCCCGGAATGCACTCCACACTCCCTCAACATCGCCGCCGACCTCTAACCTCATCTCACCTACGCTAACCAGGAGGCTAACAAAGTCCGCCCGCCGGAGATCGAGCTTACAGCCTCTCGAGTTACTACGCTTCACCCGAGGGACGCACACACGAAACCTAATCAGACCGTGATCACTCCCTCCCAACGATTCGTCAACGGTGAGGCCAGTGACGAGGTTGTCTTCGGTCGTGAATACCAAGTCTAGAACGCTTTCGCCTCGTGTAGGCTTGTTGTCCCACTGAGTGAGGAAGTTCTCATCAGCAAAGTCAACTAGCCTCCTCCCTTCAGCATCAGCTGAAGAGAGAGAGAGAGAGAGAGAGAGAGAGAGAGAGAGAGAGAGTGTTACAAGGAGTTACAAGGAAAGAAGCACCTCAAAAGGCCTTGCGGCCCATACCGAGGAGGTGCCAATGGCAACGGGTGCCACGGAAAATTTTCTATACACTCAAATAGTGTGCAAGATTTGGTCTAACCTTTTCTTGGACTGATCCACAGAGGAACTGTTCAAACTTCTGAAGGTAACCTGTTCCATGTGTCACAGATCTTATACGTAAAGTAATTCCCACACACACTAGTCCTAAACCGTTTCAAATCCAACTTCCAACCATTGTTGAGAGTTGGGGTATCATTTAAACTAAACATACTTCTAAAATCGACATCGTTGAACCCGCGTAAGAGCTTGAAAACCTCGATCAGTTGACCGCGCAGCCTCCGAGTTTCAAGCGAAAACAAGTTCAGGGCGCGTAACCGTCGATTGTAGCCCATATGCCTAACGGAAGGGATTAACTTTGTGGCCCTCGCCTGCACTCGCTCCAGCCTCTCAATATCTTTCCTGAGGGTGGGCGACCAGAACTGCACAGCATACTCCAGGTGCGGCCGAACAAGGGAATTGTACAGAGAGCACAATCTCCTTGTTCCGAAACTGAAATTGCCTCCTGATATAACCCAACAGTTCTGGGCTTTCTTTTCCACCTCTACGCACTGTTTGTAAACTTAAGGTCGCTGCTAATTAGCACACCCAAGTCCTTTTCCAAATCAGTCCTCGATATTACTCCCCAACATCGAGTAGTCCGACTTGGGATTGGCGTAGCCAATGTGCATCACTTTGCATTTACCCAAGTTAAACGGCATTTGCCATTTTTCGGACCACTCTCCTATCCTACCTAGGTCCGCACGCAGTTCCTCGATCGCTTCGGGCGTCCCAACATTGGCCCCAAGCTTGGTGTCATCAGCGAATTTGGCGATCCGACTGACGATGCCACCGTCGATATCATTTATGTAAATGATAAACAACAGTGGCCCCAAAACGGAACCCTGAGGAACCCCACTAGTGACCGAGGCCCAACCCGAACTAGCCCCTTTAATTACAACCCTCTGCCGCCTATTCTTCAGCCAGTTTTCAATCCACCTACCTATTTCCCCACCGATACCCAGCGCGCGCACTTTCGCCATTAGCCGGCGGTGAGGTACCTTATCAAAGGCTTTCTGAAAGTCGAGATAAAGTATATCAATCGCCCTACTCTTATCGTACTCACTCAACATGACGTGGAAAAACTCGAGCAAGTTGGTGAGACACGACCTATGCCGTCTAAACCCATGTTGGGAGTCCCCAAGCAGCTTGTAGGAATCCAAATGGTCAACGATCCTATCCGCTATTATCCCTCTAATAATTTACCTACAACTGAAGTGAGACTAATGGGACGATAGTTCCCTGGACTTTCGTGATCCCCTTTCTTAAAGATAGGGGTCACGTTGGCTTCCCTCCAGTCACCAGGCACCTGGCCCGTCTCCAACGATTTGTTGAAGACTGTAGCCAGGTGGGGAGCCACCTGGTCGCGCACCTCGCAACACTCTGGGGAGAAACTGGTCTGGCCCAGGAGCCTTAAACGCGCTCAGTTTGTCTATTCTATCGGCAACGACTGTCGCGGTACATCGAACACTATCCAGGCCAGCACCTTCGTGCCTCACGCCTGGCTCGGGGATGATGCGTGCCTCCCTGGTGAACACTCCCGCAAAGTACTCATTAAGCACATTAGCGATGTCCGCGTCGGAGGTCCGCAGAACGCCGCTTCGCCTTCTAATGGGCTTTCTACTATTAACATAACTGAAGAACTCCTTAGGGTTCCCCTTGCAGAGGCTTGCCACCCGTAGTTCTTCGTTACGTTTCGCTAGCCTAACCTTCGCCTTCACTTCCCTACACAGGCGGACATACGCTTCAGTGTTCTCATGGGAACGATTGGCCTTCGCCCTCCTATACGCTACTTTCCTATTTCGGATAGCCGAAGCGATGTCACGATTGAACCACTTAGGCTGCGTTGAAGCAGGGGTGACCGGTTTTGAGGGTATGGCAGCAGACTGCAGCACCATAAACTCGTCCCGGAATGCACTCCACACTCCCTCAACATCGCCGCCGACCTCTAACCCCATCTCACCTACGCTATCCCTGAGGCTAACAAAGTCCCCGCCGGAGATCGAGCTTACTGCCTCTCGAGTTACTACGCTTCACCCGAGGGACGCACACACGGAACCTAATCAGACCGTGATCACTCCCGCCCAATGATTCGTCAACGGTGAGGCCAGTGACGAGGTTGTCTTCGGTCGTGAATACTAAGTCTAGAACGCTTTCGCCTCGTGTAGGCTCGTTGACCCACTGAGTGAGGAAGTTCTCATCAGCAAAGTCAACTAGCCTCCTCCCTTCAGCATCGCAGTCCTGTTTCCCACTTTATGCCGCGACAGTTGAAGTCTCCTAAAACTACACACACCCTATCCCCTAGCAGGCTACTGAGTTCGGTGTACAGGGCTGTATCCTCCTCGAGGAGGAGATGCGGAGGTCTGTACACCAAGATTAACCTATAGTTCGTCCCTCCCACGTTCAGATCGACGCCAAGCAGCTCCCGTTCCGACCGGAACTGGCAGTCAACCGGACTCAACGTGTCCCTGACGTATATTAGTACCCCACCCCCTCCCCACGGGTGCGGTCTTTGCGAAACATTCTATACCCGGGAATTTCGAACTCCCCAACGTAGTCCCTACGATCAGTATGAATCCAGGACTCGGTGATAGCAACGATATCCTGGTATTCTGATGCTAAGAGCGCCCGTAGCTCGCAAAACTTGTTCCTAATCGACCTAGCATTAAAAAGCATTGCACGGAGGGAGCCTTCCCTATTCTGACCGCCCCCTAGCACGACCCGTTTCCCGAACAGCCAGGGCTGTCGGGAGTTGAAGAGCCCCTCACTAACGAGGGGGCAACTTCCGCAGGAGCCTGAGCCCCCTCCAACGTAGGAGGAGGGTCACCCACCTGTACCTGGACGCACCCTTCAGTTGAAGGTACGTCCGCCACCGGCTCATCATCATCTCCCCGGTGGGGGCCCATCATCTCTCCCCGGACTCGACCTCACCATTCTGTATAGGTGCCGGTCGAGCAGCGCGCCTAGCACACCTTTACCCTTGTTATTGAGGTGGACACCATCCCTCTGGTAAAGGTCCCACCTACCCGAAAATGCGTCGAAGGGGTCAATAAACCTCACGCCCAGCGGGACGCACAAGTCTTGCACCCTCTCGTTGATGCCAATGACCTTACTGAGCGCGTGGTCACTGGCATTCATTCGCGGTAAAATACCCATTAACATTCCCCTGTCTGTCTTCAGTTTTAGATCATCCGCAAGAGACATGATCTCGGTGATGATCCCTTCTTAAGACCTACCCTACCGCCTTTGAGGAACAGGTCGTTGCCACCAGCGTGGACAACGATCGCAGTCCTCCGACTAGCCACGCGCACCTTCTCTACCTCCTTCCTTAAGTGCGCCGTTCCCCGCCCAGGTAAGCACCTTACCTTCCTCCCATCCCGGTTTGCAGAAGCAAAGTACTTCTCCTGGCCCCTGATCTGCGAGTCCCCAATCAAAACGGTGTCTTCCTCCTTCGAGCACAGGAGACTAAAGCGGTTGAGGTCCTGACAGGGGCAACTGGGGTCTCAGGCTTCGGCTTCGCAGCCTTCTTGCCCGAGACCTTTCGAAACCCGTCGCCACCCATACACGCAGTTACACCACCCGACCCACCCCGACCGGTAGCTACATCCTTCGGTTTCTTTGGGCCATCAGTAGGCCCCTTCCCACCCTTTTTCTTCATCGGCCCCTTCCCACCCTTCTCTATCGACCCCTTCCCACCCTTCTCTATCAGCCCCTTCTTTGCGCCCTCCACCTTACGCCGCGGTTCCAAGCATTCCACGTGGGTCGCTGGCGATTCCTGACACTGATTTAGGACCCTGGCCCCCGGTTGCACCTCTACCCTTTCTCCGCGGTCCCGAGATCTGTCCATTCCATCGCTGGACCGCCTTTCCACGGCAGCTATCCTATCCTGAATGAGCTCCGGGTTAGGCGCGGCAGCCTCGTCAGTGACCGCCGCACCTCCAACAGCCGGTCTGGACGACTCGAGCCGCCGGACCCTCTCCTCTAGCTTCTCGTAAAACCGCATGAGTTCGCAAAAGCGGCACATGCTGGAGTGGTTGATCTTCGCGAAGCAGGCTTCTTTGAAGTTCGTCACCCACTGGTTTACTTCACACTCGCACATTCAGCCTTCAGTTTCTGCGGTCCAGTCATTGTAACTTTTTTTTTTTTTTAATTCTGAATACTCTGAATAAGATAAAGCGTTCTAGCAATGAAAACTATCAAAAACGTTCTGACCAGTATATAAAAAGGAGGGGGGGGGGAATTCTTCCCGCGCGTAGACGCATCCACCTATTTGCAAGTGACGTTCATCCCTTCCAGAAGACTACACCTCTCGCTGCTGCCGCACCGACCAAAGGTCTCCCCAGGGCCGGACAGTCCCAAACGTGTCGCAGCTACCAACTGACAAACACTCGCGACGCAGGCGTCACGGATTTCCCGCCAGGAGCGACAGCGAGATGCAGCCCCTTACTAAGTCTTACTAGTCACTCACAAGCGGCCAGACTCTTAGAATCCAGTGTTCAAGGGATATCCCACCAGACCCAGAGGCTACGCCCGAGACTTTACGCTGGCCTGGCAGCCAGCTGGGCAGTAAAGCTCTCTCACCTCAGAGCAGTACAGCCAAGCACCATCAATTGGTCACCAAAGAACGGTCGCAGGGGGCTGGTCAGGCCATTACGCGTTAGGAATGGGCTTAACGGGGCACTAGCCACACTCCATTCATCGCGCCCCTACGCCTGGGACCCCTCCATCCCAGTCTCTCACAACCTACGAGCGTTAAATGGTGTTATTTATAGAGGTTCCAAAGCCTCTCTTCCCACGCATGAGGTAGCAGTAGGGTCCTAATAGTAAAAGAAGAGAAAAAGACTTAATACTAAAAGTTTTTTTTTTTTTTTAGTCAGAGGAGAACATCCTTAACGTAAGCTAAAAGGACAGAGTAGGGATGGGATGGGGTCCTAGTAACCCACGGGACGGATTGTACAATACTTCACCCGCCCTCCCGAAAGAGAGAGAGAACCTAAAGGAACTGGCAGCCAGTTTCTCTAGAATCCCACGACTCGGGACCGGAGGGCTGTCACACCCCAAGTATAAAGTTTACAACATCCAGAAGAAATGTGCATAACCTTTATACCCCCTGCGGAGAGAGAGAGAGAGAGAGAGAGAGAGAGAGAGAGGAGAGAGAGAGAGAGAGAGAGAGAGAGAGAGAGAGTTACAAGGAGTTACAAGGAAAAGAAGTACCTCAAAAGGCCTTGCGGCCCATACCGAGGAGGTACCAATGGCAACGGGTGCCACGGAAAATTTTCTACACTCAAATAGTGTGCAAGATTTGGTCTAACCTTTTCTTGAACTGATCCACAGAGGAACTGTTCACAACTTCTGAAGGTAACCTGTTCCACGTGTCACAGATCTTATACGTAAAGTAATTCCACACACACTAGTCCTAAACCGTTTCAAATCCAACTTCCAACCATTGTTGCGAGTTGGGTTATCATTTAAACTAAACATGCTTCTAAAATCGACATCGTTGAACCCGCGTAAGAGCTTGAAAACTCGATCAGTTGACCGCGCAGCCTCCGAGTTTCCAACGAAAACAAGTTCAGGGCGCGTAACCGTCGATTGTAGCCCATATGCCTAACGGAAGGGATTAACTTTGTGGCCCTCGCCTGCACTCGCTCCAGCCTCCAATATCTTTCCTGAGGGTGGGCGACCAGAACTGCACTGCATACTCCAGGTGCGGCCGAACAAGGAATTGTACAGAGAGAGCACAATCTCCTTGTTCCGAAACTGAAATTGCCTCCTGATATAACCCAACAGCTTCTGGGTTTCTTTTCCACCTCTACGCACTGTTTCGTAAACTTAAGGTCGCTGCTAATTAGCACACCCAAGTCCTTTTCCAAATCAGTCGCCTCGATATTACTCCCCAACATCGAGTAGTCCGACTTGGGATTGGCATAGCCAATGTGCATCACTTTGCATTTACCCAAGTTAAACGGCATTTGCCATTTTTCGGACCACTCTCCTATCCTACCTAGGTCCGCACGCAGTTCCTCGATCGCTTCGGGCGTCCCAACATTGGCCCCAAGCTTGGTGTCATCAGCGAATTTGGCGATCCGACTGACGATGCCACCGTCGATATCATTTATGTAAATGATAAACAAGTGGCCCCAAAACGGAACCCTGAGGAACCCCACTAGTGACCGAGGCCCAACCCGAACTGGCCCCTTTAATTACAACCCTCTGCCGCCTATTCTTCAGCCAGTTTTCAATCCACCTACCTACTTCCCCACCGATACCCAGCGCGCGCACTTTCGCCATTAGCCGGCGGTGAGGTACCTTATCAAAGGCTTTCTGAAAGTCGAGATAAAGTATATCAATCGCCCTACTCTTATCATACTCACTCAACATGACGTGGAAAAACTCGAGCAAGTTGGTGAGACACGACCTATGCCGTCTAAACCCATGTTGGGAGTCCCCAAGCAGCTTGTAGGAATCCAAATGGTCAACGATCCTATCCGCTATTATCCCCTCTAATAATTTACTACAACTGAAGTGAGACTAATGGGACGATAGTTCCCGGGACTTTCGTGATCCCCTTTCTTAAAGATATGGGTCACGTTGGCTTCCCTCCAGTCACCTGGCACCTGGCCCGTCTCCAACGATTTGTTGAAGACTGTAGCCAGGTGGGGAGCCACCTGGTCGCGCACCTCCCGCAGCACTCTCGGGAGAAACTGGTCTGGCCCAGGAGCCTTAAACGCGCTCAGTTTGTCTATTCTATCGGCAACGACTGTCGCGGTACATCGAACACTATCCATGCCAGCACCTTCGTGCCTCACGCCTGGCTCGGGGATAATGCAGTGTCCTCCCTGGTGAACACTCCCGCAAAGTACTCATTAAGCACATTGGCGATGTCCGCGTCGGAGGTCCGCTTTCTATTATTGAGAAGAGAGAGAGAGAGAGGAGAGAGAGAGAGAGAGAGAGAGAGAGAGAGTCTTTTATATAAAGAGTTGAGCTTCTCATTTCTGTGGTAATTTATTCGTGTAGCCTGGGCTACATTGTAACCAATGTCGTAACACTACTTCCTGTCGATTAACAAAGTTAAGCGACAGTGAATCTGAAAAGTAGTTGCATGAGTTCTGTCCTCTGTGTCCAAATTATGTAGCATCAAATGTCTGTGTCAGTAGTGTAGTGTCTAAACATTTTTTAACGATGACTGGTGACTGGTCCTACAGTTCAATTCAGTCAGAAAGTTGCAGTTTGGTCTTTTGACCAATTATTTGGTTCTGATGTATATTGATTGGTCAGCCAGACTGTACTGAACGGACGCATTTCCTGAGCTCTCTGATATTGCATCTACTTTTGCATATTGCTAAGAATTTTACTTTTGGAAAGTTTTAATTGTATATACTTGCGTTTATATTCACATTGTTATAGTTAAGTAATTGAATATTAGTGGTTTTTAGCGATTTAGAAGTTTTCATAGTGTGCCGGCTTAATTTAATTTGAACTTGTGACGGTTATAAACTAATTTTTAACAGCGCGATGCCGTCGCAGAAAGCCTCGTGTGTTAGGTGTAGGGTAAACCGGTGGTATTCGGAATTTAAAGATTATAACGGCGGTCCTATGGCGATTACCGAGAGATCAGTTTGTTTCTTTTGCGAGTTAACCCTTTACTGCCCAAATATTTAGAGGGTTAAGTTATGAATGTGTATATTTGAAAGGTTAGAAATTTATCCTTTTGGGCAGTAAAGGGTTAATGGAGGAAATAGTTGACATAAAACGCAGTGTACGTAGGTAACGGAGAGACTTGCAACGCTCGATGAGGGCAGGGCTAGGGCTACGCTTGACGAAAGTCGAACCAATACTAACGTTGACGAAGTTAGTAATTTGAAGGGTGAGGTGCTTAAACTAGTTTCTAGTTCAGGTAGCTTGTCGGGAAGGTTGGATAGAGTTGAGGACGGAGTTAAGTTTGGTC